>JAOXYD010200565.1:0-22173 GCA_028565735.1 Pinacopodium congolense
TGCAACTTTAACTTTTGATGTTGATAAATGATAACACATGGATAACTATGAGTATGACCCTTATATTTGATTATTTTTACTTGAAATTTTGATTTAAAATTTTGTGTAGATATTAAAAATAAAACAAGGGATTTACGATGAAAATTTTGTAAAATTTTAAAATATTTTCTAATTTTTATATTTTTTAAATGTCAAAACTTTAAATATCATGAAAAATATAAAGCAAATTCAAATGACACTAAATTTTGAGGGATACTCCAAAAAACTGTACTAAAGACGATAGAGATGTTCATTTTGAAAATTAAAAAAATTGTGCACAGATTTAAAAGTTGGAAAGTATAATTACTAAATAATTTATTTACATACTTTTTAATGAATAATTGGTCAAACGATGTTATACTGATCGATGAGTTCTTGAATAGTATAATTAAAGCTAATAATTATTTAGTCGATTGATAATATTCCATCGATTGATCGATACTTATAAAAAATTTATTTGGTAGACCAAAATCTTTTTTATTTATATACCAACTCCTGATATTTTGGTATAAGTCTGATACTAAATAGTACAAGTCTGATATATCATCTGACACAGTTTATGCCTTAATTTGTTCCGGAAAATTTATTAACTGGTACGTATCGACATCTTAATCGCACGCCTCTTAGTCGACGAACGTGCACTTTACACCTCACCTTTAATATATAGGAATGTGTTTATTTTATTGTTTGTATCAATTAGAAGAGCTTGGACAAAATAGAGCGGTCAGGACATTAAGCAAAACTTCTTTTGGATCAAATCTTACAAAACCTTCCATCTATCGGTCACTTTTTAGCTTCTTTTGTTATTTTTCCTTTTTTTATTTATAATTTTATGGATTCAAAATTTTCAATTTCATTTGTTTGCAAATAATTCGGGAATGGAAAAATCTCAAATGGAAATCGACTCTACAAGGTACTAATTGGATTAGGTTTCCTTATATTTCTAAGATTGCTTTGATGAAACATGTTCCTAATATTTGAAATTTGACGTACTTGAACTTGGTTATATTCATTGCCTATATGGAAAAGAATTGTGGCATTCTGTTTTAGAAGTCTGACTTTATTAGTGAATTACCAAAGGTGTTGGAGCAATGTCTTTTATGTTGTCTTTTTACAAAAAGAATTATTACAATCAGTGTTTTAAAAATCAGTTCGATTTGGCCGATTGAACCTGATTAACTATGAACCTTTTAGTTAATTAGTTTGATTTTATATAAAAACTTCTTAATAGAAAACTTCTCAATTTTTGTTTAACTTCTCGATTTAATCGATTATAAGTCAATTGATCTAATTGATTGATTATCAATTGTATTAATTATACTGACTTTTTAATCGAAAAAGAAGAAGAATTATTACTTAATCTTGATTATAATAAACTTAAAAAGACAATTTATAAAGAAAATGTATTTATCACTAATAATAAATTATAAATAATTTACAAATCTTTATATAACATTGAAAATTTTTAATTTTTTAATGAATATGAGATGCAATGTCATTTAGAGATACAATTTTAATTATTTCTATTATTTTAATAATTTATATTAAATTAAATTTTAATTAAAATTATTATTTATTGATTACATAATAATAGATGTCAGTATTTTATTATATATTTAATTTTTAATATATTTTTACTTATTTTTATATTTTATTACCCTATATCAGTTTAATATTAGTTTTATAACGATTTAATACCAATTGAATCTCAAAACTTTAAACCCTATATGGTTCGATTTTGAAAATATTAGTTATAAGTGTGTTCTGGACGAAATAATTAGTAAAAAAATGTTATTTGAATGATAGATTTTTTTCATTATTATAAAACAATTTCTTTTGTAGTTTGGTGTCTCAACTAAAGTCTTATTTAGTTGGATTTTGATTTTTAATTTTGATTTCTTCTTTTTTAAATAAAAAAATATAAAAATACACTAATATAATATAAAAATTAAAAAAACACAATAACTAATATAAAAATACAATAATTACAATAAAAAATTACAACTTACAATCCAACTAAATACCCTAAAACATTCACAAATGCAAGAATGGGAAGAAAGGTACTATTGGTACATTTAATGTCAGTTTTTGTTTATAACACGACAAGAAAGGGTTTTCATAAGTCACTTATGTTGAAACATACTCTATTTAATTGATGCAGCTTCAGACAAACGATGTTGAGAGTCTGTGTCAGTACCAGCTTTGTTTCTTTTTTCTTGTTTCGTCTTTGCCTTCTATTTATTCATTTCTCTTCTTTTCTTTTCTTTTTTTCCTTTGTGACATTATGGTTACAGAACATAGATTCTGAGATGATATCCAGTCTCTTAAATGCCTCACGTTGAACGATTAATTGGTTAAAGTTTGCTTCATTTATATCCTTCAACTTTTTATACATTTTAGAAATAATAATCTGTGTACAATATAAACAACTTAGATATGCTATATTTAACCACCGATTGTAGCTATAAAACTAATTCTCAAACAGCTTGTGCAGTGCATGTTGATTAGTACACCATCACTAGCCGGTGTCTTTTTGTAATCAAATTGCCAACGATTGATTTGAAAGACAGCTTGAATCCATAAAATAATTGGTATTATCTGTCTAGTTCATTCTTGGTTTTGGTCATCTAAGCTTGCAAAGCATAACCATAGACTCAAAACCGGAGGTCATAGGTGAGAGAAAGAAGGAACTATGAGAGGACTTTTGCTAGCCAATCGCATGCAACTTTTAAGTACATCTAGATGGTAATCTCAAAACTTTGACTTATTGATAAGTTAGCTTTTCTAGAACTTATGACAGGTTTCTTCTTTATCTCTTTTCCATGAGATACATTTCTCATATATGGAATGTTTTTAATCTATATTGATTGTATAACTTCATTAAAGGAGTAGTAATGTTGTTGTGTTTACCATTTGAATGATGCATTATTACAAACTCGTATAACTTGTGGCTAGTAGGGAATAGAAGGTTGGTCCTATTTTCATGAATATGTACGGTTTGGAATGTCGTGAATGTATTAGAAGGATTACAGTTGTAATTTTTAGTCTTGGTTTATCTATACGTACAAGAGTAGCAAGTTCTTTTCCTGATAATTCTGTCAATAAGTGTAGAACAGGAAACTGCATTTTCAGAAAGACTACTATAGTTTGATCTTCTGTACTTAGGTTACGTAAGCCGCTAAATTTAGAGGGGCATCTCACATAATTGGTGTTGGCATAAACACTGAAAAATGTGATGAAGAATTCTAGGTAGCATGCTTTCATGGTCATAACATATCTCAGTAACATTCCAAGAACAAAGGATTATGTTGGTTGTAAGAGATGTGAATCCGCTTACTCAATGTATTTTCTGAGTATTCGAGTCTATTTATAACATGAAACAACTCGTCACATAGAAACGATGGAATCCACTATTTCTTTATATATTTCTATTTATTGCTTGTTTTGTTTTTTTATATATTTTTGTTTGATACTTAGGATCAATATAATTTTTTTTTCCAAGTGAAGTGCCTAGAAAAACATTGTGGTTAGGAAGGTTATAGTCTCAAATTTAACTGTGATTCTTTATGCCTACAATGAAGGCTTTTGGAGTTACATAATTCATCAACCAAAATGACTACTATAAGCCTGTTCAATAGGTATCAACTAACTAATTCAATAGTTATGCAATATACTACCTATTTCATCAAGTTAACTCACAAGTTTAGTATAAAAGAGCCAAAATCTACCATGATCAAACTTGGAAAGTATATGTGTTTGCTAGTTTTTGCTACACTATAAGTATACAGGTCATAAATTATAGTATAACATATATCGTTCTTACAAGGATTGAATATAGACACTTAACAATCTAAATTGTACTCTATTTAAGGTAAACCAAAATTATAGAAATTAAAAATTAAACTAAGTTAACATAATTTAATGAATAAAATTATAGAAGAAAGCAAAATAATGAAGTTACTCAATAATGAAAACTTAAGGATAATTATATCCTTGTTTTTCCTCCTTTTACCTTATTAATGTAATTACGTTTAATCCTAGATATCCAATAATTTGATTACCTTATCTCAAGATTTAATTAAGTAATTTCAACTGAAATAATTACAAGTTGAATTGCAACCTCTAGATTTATAAAACTACTCCAAATTATGCAATTGGATTTGAAGTAATTTTAAGGATAATTAACAACTAATATCTCTCTTCAATTACTTATTAATCTGATAATTGCAGGTCCTTTAAGCTACTAACACTCATTGTTTATTCTAATTTAAATAAATCAAAACAATCTCTTTATTTAAATTGATTATAGGCTCAATAATTATCACAAACATCCATGCATTAAATTAATAAGATAAAAGCCGTACAATCGATTCAAGAATAAATCCTAAAATAAATCTAACAATTCATAATCATGTTCAACAAACAATTATTCATATTAAACATTCAAATGAAATCACTAGAAAGAGAAAATAATAAATGTGGTTTGAAGCTCTTTTACCAGAAAATCTGGACTTCCTTTTCAATCTTGATTCCTCCACCTTGATTTTGAGTTCCTTGATGTTTTTCTTATTTAAACTTGTTGTTTTCCTCTCTTAATTTATTACTATACTTAGAATGGCAACTCTTATGGTCTTTTCACGTCTCCTTAATCCAACATAGTATCAAACTTTACTTAAACACTTCATCTGGCGATTGGATAAGTCGTTATAGTGACTGAGTTCGTTATAGCAACTAGAACTTATGAACCTCTCTATCGCTATAGCAACCTGAATTTAGCTCCCACGCTCTTTCTTCTTCTCCACTTGGCCTCCTAAATTAATTCCACTTAAAGTTGTATTAGATACTCATACTAATAAGATAAAACTCTTGTCCAAAATACATCACATTAAAATACTTAAACATTAACAAAAGCATTAGAATAACTTCAAACTAAGTCTAAAACATGTAATTATCATTCTAAACATGTGTACTAATACAGTAAATCACTATAGAAATAAACTCTAATGCAAACCTATCAACATCCCCATACTTAGACTTTTACTTGTCCTTAAGCAAAGCACAAAACAAAGCAACAATGATAATGGACTGACATAATTGCAACAAAGATATGAATGTAAGAATTATGAAAGTATAACAATGGTATAAGACTTATAAAATTAGCTTGCCTTAAAACATAAACCATTTGGGAAAATTCAAATCATTTATCTTGTGAAACTCATATCTTAAGTGTCTTTAAATGGAAGACGTATCTTAAGTAAGATAAAAGCATTTGAGGCTTCTCTGTCACGGAGTCGCTATAGTGACAGTGGAGGCGTCATTGTCTCTATAGTGACCATAGCCATAAAAGCATTTGAGGCTTCTTTGTCGCTAAGTCACTATAGTGACAGTGGAGGCGTCGCTATCTCTATAGCGACATAAGGGTTGCCTCTTTTGCTAAGTTTTTAGTCCTTCCCAAATTTTATAGCATCCTAAACCTACACACAAACATCAAAATATCAACAAAACAATTAACTTAAAAAAATTAAATGAAGAACATAATCAAAACCTTAATTAAATACACTCACACCAAAAAGGAAAGTAACTACAAATAAAACATACTAATGTTAAGGTCAGTAGCTTTACCAATCTCAATTACAATAAGATCAAACAAGGGAAAGGAAAGATCATTTCCTTTCGTGTAGAAGTATGGCTTGCATATTTGACCATTCACTTTAAATGTTTTTCCTTTTTCGTTTTCTGACTCCAATGCTTTATGCTTGAACACTTAGATAACTTTAAATGGACCATTCTAATGGGACTTAAGCTTACCTGGAAATAAACGAAGTCAATAGTTAAATAAAAATACCTTGTCACTATTCTTGAATTCCTTCTTTTTAATGTAAGTGTTATACCACTTCTTCACTCAGTCTTTATATAGTTTGACGTTATCATAAGTATCAAATCATCGCTCCTCTAATTTACTATGCTGTAATAGTCTTTTCTCATTAGTTGTTTTTCCATCAAAGTTTAAAGCTTTAGTGTCCCAATATTCTTAATGCTCTAGTTTCATGGATAAATGATAAGCTTTCCTATAGACAAGACGAAAGGGAGTGGTACTTATCGATGTCTTAAATGCAACTCCATATGCCTATAGTGCATCATCAAGCTTCAGTCTCCAAGCTTTCCTTAAACCACAATACCTTCTTAAGAATTCACTTTAACTCTTTATTCACTACTTTAATTTGGCCACTTGTCTACGGATAGATTATGGAAATTAAAATCATCGAGACCTGTAAGTTTCTTTAAATATTTGTTAGACTAAAATTCAGGATGGGAGTTATAAAATTTTGTTTATAAAACCTACTTTTTTACATAATTGCACAAAAGGATTGGGGTGTAATTTTATATTGACAAAAACTACATGTCTCGCCTAATATAGTCCTTTTTTACCTTGGCGGGTGCATGTGGAATGAAAAACACAAATTTATATGTTTAATGAGATTTAAAAAATGAAGAAATTAAGTGTTGGTAAAATATAATAAGGATATATTGGTAAAATCATTCAAGAAATATGTTTCTTCCATGTCTTCCAAATTTTTTTCGCTCCCTTTCAGAATATATTCCAAATCTCCAAATCACACAAATTGAAATCCTTAATGGCGAGAGGTGTTTGAGAGTGATTTAAGATTGAAAATGGGCATGCGAGACGTGACAATAGGTGTGCAAGAGGTATTGCGAGGTGTGATGTAATGCCCAAAAAAAAAAAATCTTTGCTACCACTTAATGTAACACTCCAAAATTTTAATTACAAAAAAACATAAAGTAGAAATTCTCTACAAGAAAATATCTAATCTTGGATCTAAAAATATTATCAAGAAACTTAATCTAAAAAGTCTAATTTTTAAAATAAAACCCTTAATATTAATCAATCAAGGGTCATGAATTGATTAAAATTCTGTTACTTATTGATTTTTCCAATGATTAAGGTAGTTGATCACATGTCTTTAAGCATCTTTTATCTTTATCTTAAGTGATCAAGTTAAGATAAGCTTTAAGCATTCAAAATAAGCAAAGGCAGCCTTTAATCATGCATAAGCACATATTCATCACATATTCAAATCATTATCTAACCATTCCTTAGCCAAAAATCAATTCAGCCACTCATTTAAATCAAGAAACATATTAAATTCAACACAAACATCACATTTTTGAATATATAGAACAAAGAGTATATTTTATGTAAAAATAGGTTAAGAAAGCACCAAATCTTACTATGGACATGTTTACAAATCTGAATCACGTGTTCAAGTTGTTACAATCCTTAAAAACAAGTTTAAATATGTAAATCACAACAAAAAAGATGAAGAACACAAGAAATAAGCCTTAGAATTTGAGAGGATTTGAATTTTTTCTCTAAAAATTTGTTGTTCTCTCTCTTCACTATTAAAATTGGCTTCAAAACATCATTATATATGTCTACTGCAAGTTGGAAGCAAGTTGTATAAGCTGCAGCTAATGGGAAGAAGAGAAGCCGTTAGAAAAGTTGTGATAGCTACCTAAACGACACTTGAATAGACCTAAACAATGTCATGATACCCTCGCTATTTAGCTCCTAAAATTGACTAAAATGCAAGTCTATAGGACTTAAAAGTGGGTTGCTTTAGGACCGCCATTTTACTCTTATTTTGCTCCAAACTTCATATTTTCCTTGAATTTCACTTTAATTGGAGATTAATTTTCAAATTAAACAAATTCAAAGACAAATTAAACAATTAAATAATAAAATATGGTGAATTTATATCAAAATATCACGAAAATAACTATAAAATGAACCATATTAATTCTCCCGTACTTAAGAATTTGCTTCTTCTCAAACAAATCATTTTATCATTAATTTCAAAACAATACATAATCAGAGGAAAAATGATTGAAATTCATCAAACAATACCACTAAAAGGATGTCCTTAATTCTTTAATCAGTATGACCAATTAAGAGGTTATATAATTGATCAATTAAATCAAGGTATAAATGAAATTAGATCGCCCCATGTTTCTTCAAATTCAAACTAAGTCACAAAATTCAATTCCAAATGTAAAATAAATATAAACAAAGCAAAGAGCATCATCATTTAAACAAATTCTCATCCTTTATTCCTGTAAGCACATAAAAATAAACGTAAATGTGAGCTTGGCTTAATTGAGAGGTCACTTAGTCTTTTTATGTGAAGATGAACATTTTGTTGTGAACATCTCCAGTTATTCAATCGAGTCACCTCACATCACCTGACTACTAATACATCTCTTTTAGTCAATTGGTTCGAAACTAGCGGAGTGAATAAAAGTTGCTCACTTTTTACTTTTTAAGCGTACGTTTTCTTTTTTTCTTTTCTTTTTTTCATGATTTTGAATTTAACTTTAAATAAGATGATGAAAATATTTAAAAGATGCAATAATTTGCTTAGAAATATGCATTTTAGAAATGAAATATTATAATGATCATAAGGTATTCACTATCCAAAACATGAAGCAATTTAAAATCAATAAATTGTTAATTGTCATAATCAAATGTATAATATCTTAATTTGTCAAAATATTCGAAATTGAAAGGAAAAATGTTCAATGATATACATTAAAATTGAATTTTTTTTCACAAATTATAGATTATTTTGAAAGAGATGATAACATAAGATAATATAGGATAAGATGAAATCATTATATCTCTCCCCCACACGTAAAGTGAACATTGATCCATAATGTTCATAAAATCAATAAGAAAACAAAATGTGGAAGATAAGGGTGAGCAACCAGATAAAAATGATAATATCACTTGACAATCCACTGAAGTGCACATTGAAACTCAATTATTTGATTGCAACACATTGAAACAAAAAAATGGAAAATGAAAGCAGAGGCACAATATACACAAAAGAATGCTCCATGTATAGATATATATGGCCAAAGTATAAAAAGGGAGTAGAATACATAAAAATCTAAAATGCATCAAAGGAGTACCTAAAAAGGAAATACATCAAAAGGAAATAAATTGAGCAAAAGCAATAAAAACACTATCCATGAACATAAGATAAAAAGAGTATAATCCAAAGACCTAGCTAAGTGGTGGAAGATAAGCACAGACATAATCCCATAGAACACCTAACTGGCTCTAAGTTGTATTAAACTAATCATGAACATTATAAACATGGGCTTGGATGGTAGCCAAGGTAAACTAAACCCTAAACATGTGCTTCAATAGTAGCCAAGGTAAACTAAACCCTAAACATGTGCTGCTTCAAGCGAAGAAGCATGGTAGTAGTATCCTCAAAAGCGGATAGAGGTACATATGTAAAAGCATTAGCTGTAGGTGGAGGACAATGAATATTAGGAGTGGCTTTAGAAGAAGCCTTGCCCATGCTTTCCTCAAAAGATACTATAGGTGCAAGTATAAGTACATCTAGATTATCAACACGATTACCTACTTGAAGAGGCCTAAAGATGATATTGCACCATTTACCACCCACTCAAGCATACTCCCAGAGCTTGAGAGTGGGATAGCCAATATCCTTGCTAATAGGCTTGGAAAGTAAAAATTCTTGTGAGCATGCTGATATTAAACCACATGCAAATGCTATGGAGGATGAATCCGAATAGCTACAGACCCTCGATATCTCCTTAGCCATGAAACATCTTATATATGATGTAGGTATTCATTTATCTAATTTCATTTAGTCCAAGCACTAACCTTTTTTTGCCTTAAAATTTGATAAGTTAGATAATATTGCTTCCCTCATGGCTTAACCAAGTTCAGAGTAGCACGAGCCTCACCAATTAAAAAGGAGGGATCAGATTCCACCTTATCACCTTGAATTCGATCCATCTTTTGATTATATACATCACCAACATCCAGTACACCTAATATAGAAGACGATGAAGCACGAGTGATAATAATAGGTATACCTCACACCATGGATCAGACATTGAGAATCTCATTGCTCTCCTTATCCTTAATATTCACATAGAATTCTTGCATCAAAAGCAGATAAAAAGGTATGCCAATCACAAGGATTGGATCCTACTCAAGAGCTCGAAAAGTGTTTAGAATGTCAAATTTTGCATCAAGAGCAGCACTGCTGATGGTTCATTGATAATCTCATTTGGAAGATGCCTATCAAACTAGTTCGAATTCTTGTGACTCAACAAGCGAGAATCATCATATGAAGGACTCTTCTTTAAGCCAGAAGCATCGAGAAATTGCCTAAGAGGCATTTTGAGTAAAAACCATTCACTAAGTAGATTTGTTAGAGGCAAAAAATGATTTAAAAAATTAGAAATTAGCCTACTTATTTTGTTGGAATATTTTAAAGGTCACCAAAATGTTCCCTATTTTCCAACTCAGGAATTAAGGTGTAAAAAGGGTGTCAAAAGAAAGGTAATATGATTTAGAGTTTAATGATTCCAAAATCTATGAAAAATAAGCCCTAAAATGATTAGAAAATGGAAAATAAAAAAGGGACAACATAAATAGTACCTGAATGTGTTTTAGAGGATTAATGAGTGATATTAGAGTTGTTTTAGGGTGATGTAAGGGCAAAATCTATTTAAAAATGAAAATGCGACAAAAAGAGCCTTAAAAGATGAATTTTGGTAAATAAATAAGGTTGAAATAGAGGATTTTAAGGTTTGAGAAGGGTCTGCGTCACAGGTCGAAGGAAGGAGATGAACAGTGGGGAAATTGTGTCTTTTTTTCTTATCTAAGGATTTAAATGGTGGTGTTTAGGAAGTTAAATGGCATCGTTTAAGTTACGCTATTTAGTTTCCCTGACACACCTAAACGAAATACAAGTTTCACCTGCTATTGATAGCTCATCGTTTATGTTCTGTAAAAGGCCCCTAAACTTACAAAACTTCTTTTAATTAACTCTAATTCAACCCTTACTAAATCACAGAGGATTATATATTAAATTTTCTTAAAGATAGGCTTCGAAAACACTTTAAACTAAAGGGAAACAAGCCTAAAGGGATGAAATTCTAAGGAAAGCTAAACAAAACCTAAAGGAAATAACTTAAAAAATTTTAATAGACTAAGACAAAACACTTGAAAAGTCACTAAAATAACCTAAAGGGAAGCTAAGGGGAGGCAAATTAAACCTAACAAAAACACAATAAATAACTTAAGATAGAAAGGAAACCACCTAAAGCACTTAACAAAAACAAAAGTAAAAAGACTAAAAAGAACTAAAACTTAAAAACTTAATTAAGAACACACTATATAAAATCAAATTAAACACACTAAAAGGAAAAGAGACTCAAACTAAGAAATACTAAACTTAAAATTTATAAGACCTAAAGGAAACCTAACAAAAGACTAGAAAAATAGCACTTAAAAAGATACTAACTAAAAACTTAACAATTAAGCAAACAAAAAAAAGGGCACACACACATGCTTAAATAATTAAAATATCAAAACCTAGTCTAATGAGTGTTTAAAAGGGAAAGAGTTTCAACTTGTTCCTCTACCCTATTTGGCAAGTATAACTTGGCCCATTGTCTATTAATTATAAAAGTAGATTAGCCATTAGAAACCTCATTGATACTATAAGAATATATATTAAGTACATCATAAGGACCAAACTATCCTGATTTCAACTTTTCAAAAAAGAGTCTTAATCTTGAATTATAAATCAAGAATTTGACACTGACCTTAATTTCGCAAGGAATAATATTCTTATCATGCCATTTCTTGATTCTTTTCTTATAAAGCTTGGAATTATCATAGACATCAAGGCAAAATTCATCCAACTCATTCAATTGCAACAACCTTTACTCAACAATTTTCTTGAGTTAAAATGTGAAAAAGTTATAGACTGAAATTTCTTATGCTCTAACTCTACAGGAAAATGACAAGGCCTTTCATAAATTGAGAAATACGGAGACATGCCAATGAGTATCTTAACTATAATGCATCATATAATTTTAAAGGCCAATGTTTCCCTAATGCATGAATGGTATTTTTTAAATTTTAATCTCACGATTAAAATTTTCAACTTGAACGCTAGTTTATGGATGATAAGGCGTAACAATCTTATGGGTTACACCATATTTAGATAGGAAGGAATCAAATTGCTTATTATAGAAGTGCGAACTTTCATCACGGGTAATCGCTCTCGGTGTACTAAATATTGTAAAAATATTTTTCTTAAGAAACATAATCACACTTCTCACATCATTGGTAGGCAAAGCAACTGCTTCAACCCATTTATTCACATGATCGACTGCAACTAAAATATATTAATTAGCATATCATTTAAGAAAAGGTCTCATAAAATCGATACTCTAAACATCGAAAACCTTGCAATCCATGATATTGTTTAAAGACATTTATTATCTCCTGGAAATTTTTCCAAAGATTTGACAGTTATTACAAGATTTTACATGTCGAACTGCGTCTTTGAATAATGTAGACCAATAGAATTTAGACTTTAAAACTTTACGAGCAGTCCTAGTTGACCTGAATTATCCTCTTACTTCTTTTGAATTGCAATGACTTAGTATAGAAATCACTTCTTTAGAAGGAACACATATTTTTAGAATATTATAAGCATAAATCTTGTATAACAAAGAGTCATATTATAAATATTGCTTAATGTTAGTTAGGAACATTTTACTTTACTGATACGAAAGATCACGAGGAATCATGTTGCCAACCTAATAATTAACATGATCAATGTACCATGGCAAGTTCTCCTTTACGACTAGCAATTGCTCTTTAGGAAACACTTCCTTAATGTTTTTATCTTTACCTTTTTCAATAACTTCTTCATTTAGGCGCAAATGATGGTCAGCAACAAAATTTTTTGCATCGTTCTTGTCCTTTATTTTGATATCAAATTCTTGTAATAAAAGGACTTATCTAATCAGGTAAGGATTTACATTGGGCTTATTCATTAGGTATTTTAAAGCGAAATAGTTCATATAAACTATCTCCATTAAAATAATCAAATAAGATGAAAATTTATCAAATGCAAAGACGACAACTAACATTTCTTTTTCAGTTATTGTATAGTTATTCTGGGCATCACTTAATGTATGACTCGCATAATAAATCAGATAAAAAATCTTGTCCTTATGTTGCCCTAAAATTGCACCAATTGTAAAATCATTTGCATTACACATCAATTTAAAAGGTAAGGATTAATCCGATGAAACTAAGATGAGTGCATTTCTAAGCTTTTCCTTTAACAGTTTAAAAGAATGCATGCATTTTTAGTCAAAATCAAAAGTAGCATCCTTGGTCAAAAGATCAGAAAGGGGCTTTATGATTTTAGAAAAATCCTTAATAAATCTCTGATAGAAACTGACATGAATTAAAAAAACTCCTAATCACTCGATTTGACTTTGAGGGTAGGAGTTGAGCCAATACATCTATCTTGGTCAGATCTACTTTAATTCCTTTACTAGAAATTTTATGACCAAGTACAATGCATTCTTACACCATAAAATGACACTTTTTGTAATTTTAAATCAAATTTGTCTCTTCACATCTCTCAAACACTTTTTTAAAATTTTCTAAACATGAATCAAATGATGTACCAAACATTGAAAAATCATCCATAAATACTTTGATATATAACTCAATCATATTTGAGAATATTGCCATCATACAACGTTGAAATGTGACTGAGGCATTACATAAGTAAAAAGGTACACGTCTATATATAAGCGAATATACTATAAGGATAGGTAAAGGTTACTTTTTCTTGATCATTAGGGGTTATCAAAATTTGCAAATAGCCACTGTACCCATCTAAAGTACAATGAAAACTAAGTTCAACTAGTCATTTTATGACTTAATCAATGAAAGGAAATAGGAAATAATCCTTTCGAGTGGCGTCATTTAATTTTTTGTAATCAATACACATACACCATTTAGTTATCTTTCTTGTTGCTATCAGCTCATTTTGATCATTTTAAACTATAGTAGTGCCACATTTCTTGGATACCACTTGAACTAGATTAACTCAAGTTGAATTAGAGATAAAAAAAAATTATTCCAGCAACTAAAAGCTTCACTACTTCTTTCATGTTTGGATTTAATTATCACTGCAGTTAGACCAAAGGCTTATTTCCTTCTTTTATAAAAATCTTATGACCATAGATTGAAGGATTTAACCCTTTAATATCTACAACAGTCTAACCAATGACTCCTACATGATCATAAAAAACTCTCAACAAATTGTTCTCCATATTATCAGTCAAAGATGATGAAATAATAATGGGTAAATATGATGGAGGACTAAATAATGCATACTTTAGGTGTGAAGGTAGAGACTTGAGTTCCATGTTAAGTGGCTCCTCCATAGATGGCCTATATAAAGGCATGAAGGGCCCATTTAGAAGTTAATGCTTTTTAGATGGAGGCCAACTAGAGGATACCTTTCTAACTTCTAAATCTCCCATAACTTCACTTATCGCTTCCTCATCTAGGTCTAATAGCTGAGAATGAGTTAATACCTCTTGCAAAGGATCTAAGCACAACACAATTGAAAGGTTTCTCTCTAAATGTCTAACTCCAATATAATTACAGAAATAATAATTTGTAAGGTACTACATTGCTTTAAAAACATCAAATCATATTTCTTCATCCTAGAGTCTTAAAATTAATTTTCCGCCATACACATCAATCAGTACTCTGGTTGTAGCCATAAATAGTAGTCCAAGAATAATAGGCACCTTGTTATCTTTTTCCATATCCAATAGTAAGAAATCAATGGGTAAAATGAACTTATCCACCATAACCAAAACATCCTCTGTGATCTCCCGTGGATATATAATAGAACAATCTGTCAATTGTAATGAAATTGTTGTCGACTTTGGTTCTTCCAATCCATACTTCTTAAAAATAAATAGAGGCATCAAATTAATGCTCTGTCCTAAGTCCATCAATGCCTTATTAATTTGCAAGTTACTTATTGTACAGGGAATGGTAAAATGATAGGAGTTCATTTCATAGTAATTTTGATGATATTTTGATGCAATTTCACTCTTATCTTGATGACAAATGGTTGGATTTATGTCTTGAATTGTTTATATTATAGATTATTCCCCAATTTGTTAAGAAAAATTAAAGAAATGATTAAAAAAATGGAGCTGAAATGGACTAAAACATGGGTTTGGATTCCCCCACTATTTAACTTCTACCAACCCGCGTTTAAGTCAACTTTTAGTATCAAATAGTTGTAGTAAAATGACACTATTTAACTCCTTTTCAAGTGTCATTTAAGTAGCAATTGAGATATTTCTAGTTGGATCTTACTTCCTATTGGCTGCAACTTGGTCCACTTGCTTCTAACCTATAGGAGGCATATAAAAGAAGCTAGAGAACCTATTTTCACAAGAATTAATGCATATTAGAGCAGTTGAAACTCAGATTTAGCTTAAGTTTTTTTCTTTTCTTTCTTCAGGTTAGGTTTTTTTTTAATTCTTTTCTAGACCTTATATTTGGCATTTTCAGGTTGTTTTAAGGATTTTAAGGAACTTATACATGTGATTGGAAGCTATATATCAGTTTAGATCTTTATTTAATAATTCCTAAACACTTAATCACTTGTATTTTATTCCTTCATTCATATATATATATATATATATATATATAAGAACATGGTGTTTATGCTTGAATATGTTTTTTTTGGTTATATATGATGGTTTAATATGATTCCTTACTAAGGATTGGTTGTTAAATGTATGAATTGAGTTTTTATAACATATTGGATGATGATCTTAGTTTATTTTGAGTTCTTAATGATTATCTTGAATTGCACACTTAAGATAAGATGGAAGATGAATTAAGGATTCGGGAAATCTCCCTTAATTATTAGAAAAATTAGTAAACAACATGATTTTAATCAATGAATGACCAAACTTTAGTTAATCATGAGGGTATTAGTCTTAGAAGATGGATTTTAGGATCAGAACTTCTTAAACTTTAAACCTAATTCCTAATGTGACCAAACTTCAATTTAGAATGATTAGGGATAAGGCATTAAATTAACCATAGCATTGTCTTAAATTATTGAAGACCCTAGATTAGGCATTCCATTTCATTTCATAACTCAATTAAATCACTTAAAGCCTAATCATTAGCTAATTATCTAATTTGGAAAATTTTAAAGCAATTTCAATTCCATTGCAAATTTTGGAAGCTATTAGTTAATTAGTTGTTTAAGATCAATTAATTTAGCAATCTTTAGCCCCTCTAAATAATTGTGATCTGAATGACCTAGTACTCATACCAATCTTGACATCCTTTGTGGGTTTGGCATTCTAGAGTTATAAAAATACTTCACTTTATTACTTGTTGACTGATATACTTATCATAATTATTGGTGTTGAAATTGCTTAAGAAAATGTGAACTTAATTGATTAATTTGATAATTAATTGTGATAATTCAGACCTAAATGAACCAACAATATAAAATTCCTACAGTCCTTGAGCATATGAGGTAATTTCTTTAATAGGATTACCAATATTCTTCACTGAGTTTTACAGTTTTATAATCCTCCAATTTCCTCTTCTTTGACAGAATATCCTTTAAAATTTTAACATAGCTTAGTATTTATGCTATGATTTCTACAAATGGGATATTTATATACAATTTTTTAAAAATGACTACAAATTTCTCAAATTGCTTATCTAGATTGGATTTCTAAAGTCTTTGAGGTTAAGGTATTATCTAGGCTTATATGGTTAGACATTTGGGGCAGTAAAAAGCCTACAAGGTTGCTCTCGTCCTTACTCGCACCTTCCTTTTTCTTTTCCTTTCCTTTTACTACTTTCGCCACTGTTTTATCACTATTTTCTTCTTCTTCTTTCTTTTTTTTTTACTTCTTTTCTCTCCACTTCTTTCCCACTTTTTAGAGTAATTTCCTTAATATGCTCTCTAAGATTGGCATCGATAGTGTTAGGTAGCTTACCAGGAAACTGCTCCTATAAAAACTGAGCAATTTAATTGACTTAAGCCTCTAGATTCTTAATTGAAGATTCATATTTTTGTAATCAAGACTTATTATTGTGAATATACTTTAAAATTGGATCTTTAAAGTTTTATTTCTTAGGTAGAGGAGGGTTGACTCTAAAGCCAAGTGGTGGGGATTTCTGTAGGTTGGCTAAGGGATGGTAAGCATTTTGATTGTCATGCCATGAAAAGTGGTTTGTCCATCCAAGGTTGTAGATATTTGAGTATGGGTCAATCCTTTACCTATTATAGTTGACATATTGTACTTGCTCAAGTTGTCTGGTTAAAGGCATACCTACTTAACAATCTAAGGATGTATGAGAGGAACTACCATAATGTTCACACTTTATATGGCTCCTTAAAGCACTACCACCAGTTCCACTATCCAAACTATCTAACTTTTTATTAAGGACATCCATTTAGGCCACCAAAACAATTGTGTCATTTATTAAATGCGCTCTATATGGCTTCATAGGATGAAATTTAAAGTTATATTGAAAATTATTTGTTGCCATATTTTCAATTAAATTGTAAGCTTGCTTGAGATTCTTATTCATAAAGCTAACTCCAGTTACAGTATCTATAATATAGAGAGTAAAAGACGTGAGGCTAGTATAAAAAATGTTGATTTGTTTCCAAGTACTAAAACTATGGCGAGGACACTTGGTTAGTATTTCTCTAAATCTTCTCCAAGACTCATATAAACTTTCATTTTCATACTGAATGAAAGAATTGATTTCAGTTTTCATCTTAACAATCTTATTTGGTGGGAAAATTTTAGCTAGGAAAGCTTCATTAAATCGTCCCATTATAATGTAACTAGATGGATGGGTGTTAAACAATGTTCTAGCCTTGTCTCTAAAGGAAAATGGAAATAATCTATACTTAATAGCATCTTTAAACACTCTGTTACTCCTAAAAAGATCACAAATATCAAGGAAATTTAGTAAATACTCATTAGGATCTTCTAAGGCTGTACCACCAAATTGGGAACCCTTAATTATAGAAATTATATCATAGGGGATTTCAAAATTATTTAAATTGACCTTAGGCATCTTAATGCTAGCTATAGGTCGATCTTTATTACCTAAAGTTAAATCCATCATAGTTGGTTGTCTAACTCTTTCTTAAGGTCTCTCAACTAGGTGCTCTCAAGGATCCATTTCTAAATCAAAGGATTTTTCACTATAAGCATCTACTTTTACAGTTTCAAACATGCTCACTCGAGTTTCTTTCTTTTATCTACCGATTGTTAACTCAAGTTCTGGATTAAATTCAAATTTCTTGAATTTTATCCCCAGAATATGCATACAAAATTAAACAAGTAAGGAAATTAAAGCAAACTACTTAATAAGGAAACACACAAAACAAACAAAGCACAATTCAAACAAAAGCAACAAAAGTAAATTTAAACACCTTAAACAATATAAATAAGCTCTAGATCCCTAATATTCCAATTATGTTTAGATACCTAACAATGGTGCCAAAAAAATTTTGTTAGTTGTTGGTTAAGTACAAAGTATCAAAATTAATTATCAAATTAATCAATTGAGATTTATTTTGAAGAAATCCTTTTGATTTGTTAAAATATGGTGAAAGTTATTTTAGTATTTTTTTAAGTATGGTTGAATCAAGATTTTGTGTGAAAAATGATTTTAAGAATGTTTGAGAAAGTTTGAAAAACTTTGAAAGAGTTTTAAAAATTTTTTAAAGTGAAAATTTTTCATAATTAAGACATATTTTTTGTTTGAGCTTAATTAATAAGTCTAGGTATGTAGACCTATATAACGGATGTTTTGAAACTTGTGTAAATTTGGTTTGAAGTGAAAAGAGAGATTTTGAAAAGTTTAGGAAAATTCTAAAAAGATTTTGAAATTTTAAAAAAGGTTTTAAAAGTGCATAAACTTCCATAACTAAGATATATTTTGTGCTTGAAGTTAATTGAAGCTTCTTAATGTTTAAAATCACTTTAAGGATTAATTAAACTTTAGGTGAATTGGTTTTGAAATTTTTGTGAATGTTTGGGAGTTGAGTTTAAATTGAAAGTTTTGAAAACATGCTTAAAAGTTCATCGATTAAAACATTTTGAGTTTTTAAATTTAATTGACGAGTCTTAATTACCAAAAAAAAATTGTGGAACCTTTTAACTTGTGTGAGTCAAATTTTAAGTATTTGAAAGTGTCCAGATATGTTTTGGTCAATATTTAAAGATTTGTTCAATGTCTTAACAACCCTCCACAACAGTAGTTAATGGTTCTGTTATAATAGGTCGTTATAGTAATGGTTTAGTCCATAATAGCAGTTCATAGTATGGATAATGGCATCATATTAGTTTCAGAGTTATAATCCGAGTTTTGCATAAGAAATAATGAAGGGTATGAACAATGGTGTTAAATGGTGCTATTATAGGCGTGTCTGTCCTAAATATATATAATGATGCCATTGTAGAGCACTACTGTGGTGTCAGATAGCATTATAATAGCTAGTTTTAAGAAAGTAACATCTTTTTCTATGATAGTAACAAATAATATTAGGTCCCAACAACATCTTGAACTTAGGTATTCCATAAATACATGTTTTGTGGGTTTTAGAACAATTTTTATGTGTTCTGATTATTATTAATGCATTAAATGAGTTTTTGAATTTATTTATTTATTGAATGAGTTTGAGAGACGGTGTGAGGTTTACATACTTATATTCATTGAGATTTTGACCCCTCTTTGAGCATTGGTTTGGGTGCTTGTGTATTGGGGTTAAAATTGTTGAGATTGGAATTGGTAAAGGATTACTCTTAACCCATCCAAAAAAGATTATCTTGGATTCCACTTCATTCTAAAAAGAAGATTTGTAAGAGTTACTTTTCATCCTCTTTAAAAGAAGATTGTAACGGTTTTTCTTTACCCTAAAAAAGATTATTTGATATAATGAAATATCTAAGTAGGAATTTAAAGGGCGGACATAAGTATAGGATTATTTTATCGAACAACTATAAAAATTGGTTTGGGATTTCTATCCTTACACCCTTTTAATTATGCTAATTGTGTTACTATTAGATTGCGTGAAGTTGAAATGTTAAATTGAATTTGAATAATCATCATTTAGGTTGAATTTTGATTTAGGGATTGTATACTCATACATAGGAAAAAGAGGTTTAGATGGCTTAAAAGTAGAAATTTTATAACACCTAATTAATTCTCCCTTTTAGGTGCCATACTAGGGTTAACATACGTTGTTTAATAGTCGGTTTGTTAAAAAATTGGATGTTATGTGTCCATCTCAATTTAAATGGTCTGTTAGTAAGAAGTTTTTTTATTTAATCTGGCAGTCTTCCTACAATGGAGAACTATTTGTTTCTAATTTCTTTGAAGTCTAAACTTTGAATCATATTTGACGATCACTGGCTATTTGTATTGTTTTGCAATTGAATAAGAAAAATCTTATATTAATAATTAAAAAATCCACTTTATTATAGAGAATAATCATGCATCAATTATTAAAATTGTTGTAATAGATAGGTCATTGATGGAATGATTTCTTAGTATTCTTTATATAGTTTGGCACTACAAAGGGAATGGTTGACCTTTGAATTAGAGGAAAATATGTTCTTTATGAAATCTTTTACTTCAAAATACTGAGAACATGAACTTCTAATTGATTGAACATGAACTACTAATCAAAATTCCAAAATCGAGTTTCAGAATATGGTATTAACGATCAAGATTTCCAAAACTTAACAATAATAAAAGAAAATCTATATATAAAAAGAAAAATATCTAAAAATAAAAAACTCCCTTGAGTCACAAAGGGATTTGTGCACGAGTCATTAGAAAAGTTTACACCTCCTTCTCTCTCTCTCTCTCTCTCTCTCTCTCTCTCTCTCTGTGGAGTTCTATAGTAGCAAATGACTTTCAATAGTTGACAACGTTGTTTTGGTTGATAAAGGAGGAGAGAAATGCCCACCACATCATAACTCTCGTTCTGTTAGAATTCTATAGCTATAGATGACTTTCAATAGAACATGATGTTGTTAATTGATAGAGGAGGAGAGAAATGCCTGTCACATCATATTTCTAGTCACACACTCAATCATTAGTTATGTTAGTTTTTTTTTTCATGTTAGCAGCCACGTCATGTATTATGTTAGCCCCTACATTAATGACTGCAAAAAATTTAAAGGTAAGGGATGTGATAAAGTTCTTTTAAATTTTATAAGAACATGGTGATATTTTTAAAGTATAAGTTATGAAATGAAATTTGATCAAACATGGGCCGAGGTGTAACTTAGTCTCAATAATATTATTTTAGGCCTTTACAGGTTGAAGCATTTTGTGTGTGTTTTTGACTCTATTTTCGTTATTAGGTCTAACCCAAAAGCCTTTTCTTAATGGAAACAACATAATTGCAGAATAGAAAATAGATATTATTTGTGTTGTTTTATGGTATTAATTTATCCGAACTAAGAAGACCCTTTACCAATGTAATGAATATCAATACTGTGCTGGTACTGATTTTTCCTAAAAATGGTATTGCATTGGTATCAGCCTGTACGGTACCTGTATCGAATAATTTTTTAAGTTTATAAAATAGTCATTGAATTTTATAAAATTTAAAAAATAATCTTGTATATATTATGCATGTCTCAAGTTCAACTCTTAAATAATCAATTAATAGAATAAATAGAATATAATTTACATACATATGAATATTAATTTGCACATTTTTTTTAAATACATCCCATCTCAAAATAATATATTGCAATATAATTTATATTAATTATTATTATTAATTAATAGAAACATGATATTAATATTAATAATAATATAATATAGTAATATAACTATGAGATTAAGAATAATATAGTATTTATATAATTGTATTATTTTGTATAAATTTTAACTTTATTAATTAGATAAAATTTTAATTATATGAAATATTTTTAATTATTTAAATATTAGTTATTTATAAAAATAATAAATATTAATAAAATTAAAAACATACATAAAATTAAATATACTTTTATTAAATATTAATATAAGAATAAAAATAATTATCATGCTATTAATATATATTAATATATAGATATATTTTTCAAAAAATTAATACATGCATATTAATAAATTAAAATTTTATTTTACTATAAAAATAA
>JAOXYD010200589.1:0-22167 GCA_028565735.1 Pinacopodium congolense
ATATTAACATTTAAAAATATTTAATTTAATTTATAGTTAAAAATTTTGAAATTGACAAATAACTAAATATTTTAAAGTCTATAATTTTATTTAAATATTTTTAAATAGTAATTTTGATTTAAAAAATATTAATGTAATAATTTATTTGTTTTAGTTTTGTTTTGAATTTTTGAATTTTACTTTTTAAATACAAAAATTATATTTATTTATATTTATAAATATAGTTTATAAAATTGAAAAATTATAAATAAAAATTTTCTTTTATATTTTATAAATAAATTTACCTTAAATAATAAATATAATACATAAAGTAATTATCTTGTTTTTTTTAAACAACTTTCTGTATTTTTCATTTTTTTCAAATCCCCTCCTTTTTTTTTTTCATTTTTTTCGAATACCCCATGTGTTTACATGAATTATCAATACATCCTCTGCATAGTAACTCTACCGTGTCACCTGTCATGTCATCAGTCCGTATAGTCCATAGTACTACGTCGTCACCATGTCAATATGGTCATCCATCCACGTCGGTTGCCACGTTATCGCAGAATAGTTTCAGGAGGTATTTGATAATTTTATATTTATATGATGCAACAGAATCTGCTATGAAAGAATGGGATAATCTGCCCTTAGTTATGCTCGATTCACTTAATGCTTCAAGATAGTAGAGGTCATCCTATTCCTTAGTAAGTCCAATCATTCTCCTCGAAATCTTGTCCTTAAATATACAATGACTATTATAAAAAAAATCATGTTATAATATATATCTTGGGTGAGCTCTTGTATAGAAACAAGGTTGGTAGATAGTATAGGAACATGGACAACATTTCTTAGAGTTATGGATGGGATTATTTTAACATCTCCTACACCTACTATAGTTGTTAAAGATCCATTTGTTGTAACTATTTTCCTATTACTTAGACATGGAGTGTAAGTTGAGAAACGTTTGAATAGGTGGGTTATATGGTCTGTAGCTCTTGATTCTATAACCCAAAAGTTGGTAAAGATTATATCTAAAGCATTTAATCCAAAGGAAAATTTAAACTTACCTGAATATGTCAAAGAATAAGTACTTGAAGACATTTCGTTACTGTTGATAAGAGATCTCACCCTCTCAATCTCTTCTTGATTAATACTAATTGGATTTTGTGATGTTGATTTGCTTTACAATATTGCAGTGATATGGATGTGCCCATTAGCTTATGACTAATATCCTTTCTGAGCCCATTCATAATTAGAGACTTCCCATGAAGTTTCCAATATTTTTTGCAGGTGTGACGAGATTTATTGTAACAAGTACACCATAATCCATCATGGTTTAAAGACCTTAACTAACCATTTTTTCAACCTCTTGATCTGCTCCTCTTTTCGATTAAGTGATTTATTTTTTACTTTTAGCTACCATCGCTAACCTATCGATGTTATGTGGTTCATGCATTATTTCTCTTCTACTTTCCTTGCCTCAGATGAGTGCTATCACTTCATTGAAACGTGGAACCTCTGGTCTACCTAGAATTTGGATTATCAATTGGTCAAATTCTGAGTTGAGTCTAATAAGGAAGTCATAGACTCTATCCTACTCAATAAAATCCTTTAGCACAGTTGCATCTTCAAGGCATTTAGTTATTATTACCTTTTAATGATCAAGTTCCTGCCATAAAGACTTTCGTTAGTTGACATATTTAGTGATAGACTTATTCCCTTGTTTTATAGCCACAGTCCTCACTTTAACTTCATATACTACAGTTGCGTCTCTAGCTTTGGGATAGGTTTGATGCATAGCCTCCCAAATGTCTTTATCCATAGCTAAGAACATACATTTATCACTTTTTTCAAGAATCATATAATTCCACAACCAAGTTATGATTATGGAGTCTTCTTCATCCCATGCTTTAAAATGAAGATCTCCTGATTTTGGTCCCATGCCCATGAGATGACTATTCTCTCCTTTTCCTTTCAAAATTGTACGAACAAGTTAGGACCATTTGAGGTATTTTTTCCATCAAATTTATATACTGCTTGGATAGTCTATAGTTCCCTTAACTATTAGAATCGAGCATCCTCTTCCGACTGTGTAGTAATGGTATCACTTGTTTCTTGAAATATTTACATTTTCCCTGCTTTTTTTGATTTAAAATAACTTGAAGTTTTCTTTTTTAAAAAATGGAAGGTAATCGTTAAACAATTACAGCAACAAAGGCTAGAAAAAATACTTTTATTTTAAATAAGAACAAATCAAAACAATTAACAATAAAGGTTTAATAATAGAGATAAAATAAGGAGGGAATAGCAATAAATACTAAAAATAGGGAGGAAACAGTAATGAAAGTTGAAAATGGAAGAAAGGAAATAAGATTCAACAATGAAGGTTGAACTAAAAGAAGAAACTGTAGAAAAAATTTTCAACAATAAAAACTAGAAATAAATTGACCCAAAGATCCTAATTTCTCTATGATACCATGTCAAAATTTGAACAGAAATTGTATTATTTCTTGTGTAAAATGTTTAAAACAAGCTTGGTTTTATATATACAAAAATATAACACCTGTAAATAGAAATAAATGATTATAATCCCATTATTTATAGGATATTCTAATACATTATCTAATCCCACAATTTATGGGATTAGTATAATTGATGGGATATCTTAATATAGTAGGAAATTTAATCAATTACAATTAATCTAAAAAAATATGCATGATTTTGTCAAAAGTATGATGGGCTCTTCTTAAGGAAAAAGCTTAATAGAGATTTGGTAAATGCTCAATGGCTAGCATCTTTTTAGGAAAGTAAGGCTAATGTCTTAAATTGGATGTTCTCTAACCATTATCCAATTCTAGTACAAAATATTTTGCAAAATTAGAGTAAGTCCTTTCCTTTCAGATTTAATATTTATTTATTAGACTTGTGAGGACTTAAAGAGGCTGTAAGTAGAGGAGTTAACCTTCAGTGTTAGGGGTACAAAAGTAGAGGTTCAACGACTCAAAGAAGAATTGAAGTTGTTAAATAATGAAATAGTAAGAGATACTCACCTAGTTGTTACTAATGCTTGAGCGGATCTGGTAAAAATTCAAAATCTCATTAACCTAGACCCTTATTTGAAGAACAGATAGAATATAGAGAGGGAAGCCCTAAAAAAAATTTTGTAGAAAATCTGTAAGCCCTATGGCACCCAAGAGGGGAATAAATTGGGTGTTTAAAAATTCTTGCGGAAATAAAACATTTTAAGCACCTTAGGCTAATTTCAATCATATGCAATCTCTAAACCAAAATTCAACCTAAATGAAAAGTCAAACTTTATGCCAATATTAAACAAATTAAAGCAATGATAAAACAAACACAAGGCACAAATATAAGAGAGATAGGAAAGAAAAAGAACACCAAGATTTATAAAGGTTCGCCTATCCAAAGATATACTATGTCCTCTCTCCAACTACTTGTTGGAAATTCACTAACAATAATATTGGTTAAAGGCCAAAAGGAACTTTTACAACAATCTTAATTCAAGGCCAAGAGGAACCTTTACCACAATCTTGATTCAAGGTCAAGAGGAACCTTTACAACAATCTTGATTCAAGTCCAAGAGGAACCTATACCAATCTTATTCTAGGTCAAGAGTAACCTATCAATCTTACTTTTCACAAAGAGGGTGAAGAGTAACCCTTACAATAATCTTTTTATGGCAAAAAGAAGCCTTTCCAATACAACCAAAGTTTATAATTTTTATCCTATAAGGACAATTCCTAATCCAAGCTCCCTTGAGTTTTAAACCAAGCTTATGTAGCTTATGACAAACTTGATTAAAATCAACATAAATCAATGGCTCAAATGCAACAAATGTAATATAGAATGTCAATACACAATTAAGGCCTAATCTAATCCAATTCACATTGAAGGATTAACACAATTTAAATCTTCTTTATCTTAGGTGAAGTGCAACCTATCAAATCTATTTTAAATGCAAAGAGCAGCCTATAAATCAACCCTAATAATTAATAAAATCAGTTCCCCTAATTATGTAACCAAAGCATACCTTCTACAGTGTTTCTTTAAAGCTCAATCAATAAAGTCAATTCTAAAAATATTAAAGTCAATTAAACAATTTGGCACTCCTAACACATTCAAAGATCATAAACAATCAAGTTCAATCAACAAAAATATGATCATAGCATCAAACAATCATATTTAATTAAATGGACACAAACTATCAAAATATATGTTATCTTAATGTTCCAGCCTAAAGAAAAATGTTTTTAACCTATCAAATGATGTAAAATAAATGCAATAAACCAACTTCACCCTTAATTAATCAGTTCACAATAAATCGCATCAACAAACATAATTTTAGCATATCAATTGAATGATTAAAATCAAACTTAAAATCAAAACTGTCAAACCTTGATAGTTTTTATCAACCTGCAAAAATAAAACTAAAAAAACAATATAATTACTTAAAAATTGAAACAAAACTATTAGCAACCTCTTAAGACCTTAGGCAAACTATAAAAATCAAATTTTTACGCCCAGAAATGAGATTAGACAACAAATCGAAATCAATAAAGAAGTTACAGAGAAAACTTAACTGTTTTAAGCAACCTGTGTTCTTTGAACTCAAACAAACATTATGAGAGCTTGAAAATCAAATAAAGACTTTGCTGCACTCTCGAGACCTTAAGAAAAACGTTTCTGATGATTTTGGATCAATGAAATGGTTTTGCAAGCTTAAAATTGAAGAACACAGACGTTCAGAAAAGTTCAACCAAGACAGAGATAGTTTTGGTATATGAGACTTTGAAAGCTTGAACAAAAAAAAAAAAGAATCAAAAAATCAACTAAAGACTTTTTGAGGTCTTATATATCTAAAATAACTGAAAACATAAATTTTACTGCACAAGAAACTGATTGAAATTATGAAAATAGGAATGAAAGTTGTACAGAAAATAAAGAAAGCTTTGAATATTTGAATGATTGATCTTTGTAATGATGTTTTTTAGGGCTTCAAAACTTGTTAAAACTGCTTAGAAATGATTTATATAGAGTTGGGAGAGGTTTAGAGTTGTTAGAAACAAAAACTAGCCTTTTGGGAGGTTAAAAAGCTATTAAAACCGAAACCTAAAAACTGGTTGTTAGAGACTAGACCATTAACAGCACCCTCTGAATTCATTAACGATGTCGTTGATTAAAGAACAGTACTCCATTAAAGACGATGGAAACAAGGAGTACAATGACACCCTTGGAGCCTGTCGTTTAATGATAAACAGCCAACTGTTTTATGTTCAGAAAACATGAAAAATATTTCCAAACCAATTCCAAAAGTTTTCAAACAAATTCCTAAAATTAAATAACACTTCAAGCAAGTTTTAAAGCATAAATCAAGTTGTTTAAATCATCAAAACATTTCAATCAATTTAAAACATAAGAATTTCCTTAATTATAAAAACTTTTCATTTTAACCAACTTTAAAAACCTTTTCAATCAATTCATAAATCATAAATTTACAATGCAATTAGACTTAAACAAATTCAATCATACATAACTAACACTTAAACAATATTCGATGCACTTAAATATATCAATAAACATTAAAACAATTCATATTGCATAAACAAATCAAAAATTAGCCTATATGTCAACCTAATTCAATTCCTAATATACCAAAGCCTCAATCAAGTTCAATTAATCACTAAAACTGTAATTCAACTCCTAAATTCCTTTATGTAGATGTTCATGTAAATATGAGAGCCTTTTTCAAGTATTGATTAAGAATCAAGTTTAGGACACTTACACCTTTATACCTTTCCTAATCCTAACTAAACTTGATCTTCTTTCTCTTAATCTTCAAACTTGATCATCAATTGGTCTATCATATCCAAGCTTTATCAATTGATCCTTGATATCCAAGCTCTAGATAATTTAATACTTGAGCTCTTCTACCTTAACTTAACAAATATGATCTTGTACTTTAAGCCTTTACCTATCTTATAAACATAAAAAAACATAAACATTAGTAAGAATAATGTTTTTTCATCATCAAAACACATTATTAAAACCACCTTGACTCAACAATCTCCCCCTTTTTGGTGATGACAAAGCATATGATATTAAGAGTATACAAAACACGTATCATGTAATTTATCATGCATTATGAACTGCCATGCCTTTCTCCCTTCATGCTTAAAACTCTCATTCAATATTAATATCACACTTATCTCTCCCCCTTTTTGACATCATCAAAAAGGATGACCAATTGTAACTAATGCATAAAAGAAACTTAAAAGCAATATTAAGTAATTCTTTATACTTACTCCCCCTTAATTCATGCATCTTTAAAAAAAAAACCAAATGTATGAAATGCTCCACCTAAATGCATGCACTTATGCATTATGGAACAATTAAGCATGAAATGGGATGAAAATGCATAAAGAAACATTACAAAACACATATCATGCATATATTTGCAATAAAACATGTATTACGTACCTTTTTGCACTAAGAGTACAAGTTATGCAATTTCACATCTAAACATATGTTTATGCATATTTTACTTCAAAATAAAAAATTATGTATCTAAAAACACATGTTATGCTTGTTTTTCATTGAAATCAAAAAATATGCAAAACCGTGTTCATATAAAGAGGATGTACTCCCTCCTAAATATATGCATTTGAAACGATTTAATCACATAAGGGGAAAGTACTTATCTTAAAGCTTTTTCAAAGATAAATATGCACAATTTTAAAAGTGATACTAATTGAAAATAAATGATTCATCCAAAAATTGTACCAATTTTAAATGATGATAATCATTTGAAAATCATGTTATCAATTGTAAAGTAATATGGTAAACATTTTTAAAAAGATGAATCGATTGTAAAAATCAAAAGTAATACCAATTGTAAGAGTATAATGCCAATTGATACCAAATATAAGAAAAGATACCAATTAAGAATTCAAAGATATGGTACTAATTGAAAATTTTAAAATATGATACCAATTGCAAAACAAAATATGATACTAATTTCAATAAATTTTCAAAATATGTTCAATACATCATTTTCAAAATAGGTCATATGATAAAATCAATGTAACGTATCTATTTTAAAATTCATGCAACAATTATAATGCAATGTGTTAGTTTTCAAATATTATGCAATAATTTTAATATTAGCATGTAATGACTCTACTAATAACATGCAATGGCTCTTGAAAATGTTTGTTGAAATTATTCAATGGCTCTAATACTAACGTGCATTGGCTTTAACATTAAATATGCAATAATTCTAATACTAACATACAATGGCTTCCCTAAACATATGAATCATTTTTTAATTTAAAACAAGCAACTAAGGTCAACTTTTTCACACCAAATACAAATATCCAAAGATCAAGTCATGCTATAGATATTATCATTTAAGGACATAGGAATACCTCCTTTTGCATCACCATTTGATTCCAAATTCTTTATTCCTCACTTGGTTCAAAACTTTGCTTCTTGGTAAGCTCATGTGAGGCATCATGGTGATCTTTCTTCATTTCACTTCAAGTTGGAGATACCAATTCTTCTTAATTCCTAGCTTGACACCAATTTAGCACAATTGTATGTTGATCTACAAAATAAAGAAACTCACTTTGTTCTAGGTACCCACACTAACTTGAGTCCTTGGAGGTTAGCCTTAATACCTTTCTTAACCTAAACCTTTAAAGGTTTCTTAAACATTATTTGTTTAACAAAACACAAATTCTCTAAAAGTACAACTTTACCACATGATCTCACCAAAATGACACAAAAAACATGGGAATTAACACCTAATACTGTATAAGCCATTAAGAGTTTGGTTTGTCACATCAAGATATCTTCGAGGCCACTCTTTACACATGGATGGTTTGTAGATAGGCCAGTGTCCTAGTGATTTCATTAATTGGAGGCTTATAAAAAAATTAATAAGCTGTGCGACTGAAAAAAAAGGTTCACACGTTAGTTTATAAACACGTAAAACTAAACATGCTTGCTTACTAATGTCCCTTCAACAACAGTGGTGGTAACTTCAACATATTGAATAACATGTTGTGGCTGCTGTACAGCTACTTCACTGATCGGTGTCCCCTAAAAAACAATAGAAATAATTTGATATTAGAATGCCTAGAATGTTGAGATAAATGTGAGTAAATAAATTAATTTACAAAACTCATTGGGTGTCATAACACTTAATGTCAGTAGAAGGTAAAGGAAAATACATTGAGTCTCTTCCACCTATGACTTTGAAACTCTTCGACACGAGATTTTAACCTTTTGTTAGATGGCCTTCCCCTTTGTCTCGTAACTTAAGGATTACAGAGGACATTCCTAGTATCAAAAGGCATGCTTACTTGAACATTTTCTATTTGGCTTCCTACCCCAAATGATAGTGTAGTGTATGCTCGCTATAATAAACTGTGCAAAAAATCAAATTTTAATTATGCTTATACAATCTAGTCGATGGCTTGATAAAATGTTGATTCTAGCTTTCTTATTCTTGTGACGAATCGTCTTCTCGTATGTTTCCTAACCTTATTTTGGAGTGACATCCTAACCTTAAACAAGTGCTTGCACATAATTCCCTTGAAGTCCAATATCTTGTAGCTACACTTGACTTCGGAACCTTGATTAGAGATGGTGACTTTATACATTCTAGATACATTGACTTGTTAGCCAAATTCGAAGACCTTATAGATTTTTTCATCCCTTACTACTATGTCATCAATAATATCACAGTATATGATGCTAGTTAGTTTCTTTTGCACAAGCCTAAAAATAGTGCTTGTGTATACTTTGTTAAACAAATTCTCAATATCAAACCTGGTTACTATCAATATTAGAGTTACTAAAGACAAAAAATCCATATGCACTTCCCTTTCAATTTTTTCCTCTAATAACATTCTCGTATTGTTCTACAAATTGTGTCAAGGAACTCCTAGCATGTACGTATTTGTTGAAGAATGCATTCATCCCCTCACTTTTCTGTGTCATGGACATACCTTCCTAAAATATATCCTTAATATATGTAGGTGCCCATTTGTGTCATTGCTCAAAAAGTGATACCATCTATGCATTACCCTTAACATTGTACTCATCCAACAATTTACTCCATCGATCGTCAAACTCTTCTTTGTTGTTTAAGTCATACACAACTCCCATAAAACAACCTTTTAATTTGTTATAAGCCCTATGTGTAGCAAACTTGTTTGGGAGCTTTTTTAATATATGCCAAAGACAGAGATAATGCCTTGTACTTAGGAACACTGCTCTAATAGTATTACTTATACTTTTGCATTCATCAGTAATAATGGCATCGGGTGGTATGTTATCCATACAAGTTAACCATTTACGAAACAACCAATAAAGAGTTTTTGTTGTCTCATCCGTTAACAATGCACAACCGAGTAATATTGATTGCGCATGATGATTTACTCCAAAAAAAGGAACAAGAGGCATATCATATTTGTTTATGAGGTAAGTTGTGTCAAAAGTCATAACATCACTAAATTCCACATACATTGCTTTGCTCCTAGCGTCAGCCCAGAGCACATTCTTCAATGTCCCTTGTTCATCACAGTTAAATGCATAAAAGGTCCTCTTTTTCTTTCATTCTAATGAACATTTTGTAAACTGCTTTTGTGTCGCCACCCAGCATTTTGTGTCTCCTAATCATGTCTAAGTAATTCAAGCAATATTTTCATAAACATAGTAAATTCTTGTAACCTTCTACACCAGTTGCCACTGCACGCACATTTGGTCTTAATACCACATTTGTCATTAAATTATAATCTTCTATAGACTTAGGCATCAACTATTTCGTGTTGCCATATGAACCTCACGTTACTTGGATTCAATTCATGATTGTGTACATCTTGAAATTTAATGATAGTCTAACAATTACCTGCAGCCTGACAGCATAACCTTGTCATAAAACTAATTCTACGTGATGAACGAGGTCTCAATCTGTTCAAAAATTGTGATTTGTGCAATCTTCCTTGATGACATATAAAATTCCTAGTCTTGAATTGCTCATCATTATCCTTCTTACTCCAATGTATAGCAATAGCAAAGTCATTCCTCTTAGCATATTCTTTATACAAGTGATATATTAATTTCCACAATGGCATTTGGGAACCCTCTTCCAACAACATGTCCGGTCCATTAAGAGCTATATTTGGTTGATTCTGTGTTAGTTGCTATGAATTATCAATTTCATTGTTTTTAACAAAATCATTAATGGCAAATTTTGGGTTGCAAACTATTTATGGTGATAAGATTTCTCCTCCATTGTAGTGGTCAATGTAAATATACATAGAATATGAGAAATCAAAATTATAGACGTACAAATCAATGGATTTTATGGGCAAGCAATGGATTGATTCAGTTAAAATTTGCTAAAGTATACATCGATTCATCATTAAAATTTTACGAAACTGAAAAATAATGACCTATTTGCATAAAACATCAATGTTTGGGTAGATTAAAAAATATTAATACTATCAATTAATGCTTTCGTGTAAACCTACTAATTTTAGATAAATAGGTGTTGGATGATCTAATTACCTTTCCATTTGTCTTGCCTTCATATTGGAAATGCGTGATAGTTTGACATCATTCATGTTGTAAGAGTGAAGTATGGTTGACACTTATAAACTTTTTTTAGACTTGAATTGCTTTGAGGTGTACAACATTGTTGCCTTATGAACATACAAGTATGTCAACCTGTATTTGGTAGGAAGGAGGAAGACATGAGAAGCAGATGGGAAGCCAGGCAATGTCTAAAAATGGTCAATGAGATATGAATTTTTCTAGAGGGAAAATATTTGGCTATGCTAATGAATGGACAACCCATGTCTGTATAAACTCTATCAATCCTATGAAAAATTATCTGACATATGTATGGTAACATTATCTTGGATTTTTTTTTACAGTGATAGGATGAGTGTGATTTAAGGGATATAAGACATACTTCCTTTCAATTTTCACTGTCAACCCCTTATGAATTATAGGCGACCCTTCATTATACATGCTCGTAGGTTTTGAAATTAAAATAATGATTTGGCGCCAAAGAGGAAGAAGTATGGGCATGTTCTTTTGAAATTGGGCAAACAATCAAACACATAAAACCTACTCCCTAAAAATATCACTTCTTACAGTTGATATATGTCTATCTTTCTCTATATATACATATGAGGTTTTGCTATTATTTCCATTCTAGAGTTTACAAGCTATAACTTCCTGAGAAGAATAGGATGTCAAAAGTTCAAAGAAGAATGTTATCCTTCACCAATGACATGGAACTCGACAATGCAGGTATTTACTATATAGATCTCTTACATATATATATATATATATATATACACCTTACATCTTGAGTTTGTCAAGGAATTAATCATTTGGTCTGTGTAATTTTTATTCACATCAAACAAACTTCCATACATGAAAGATCCACTTGTCAAGAGACTAGTGAGGCAGGTAAAATTTGAGTTGTAGCTAAAATGCAAAATTATTAGTTGTTTAAGTAAGGAACTAGAGGCAATGAAAGCACATGTAATCTTCTATTCTCCATTCATTCTAAATATTTGACACACAGTTATTTAGTTTTATCCTTTTTATTTTTATGCTATTATAAACCATAATGGACTTTTCTTTGCGATAGGCAATCGGATATGGTGTTACATTGGACAATATGACAATTAGTTCTAATGGAAAGGGAAAAAATGCATTGCAAAGATGATGATGAATATGGGTCCAAAAGTCTAAAAGTGGAAATAATAGTCATACGTGATGACGACGAAAAGGATGAAGAAAAACAATTTAGTTAAACAATGGCATATATGTGAAACTTTATTAAATGTAGCAACTGTTTTATTTTTATTTTTTTTGTTTAATTATGTGACACCCTTGTGTCCCAATCATTGATGTCCTTGGGACATATCCATGTAGCACATTATAAAATCCTTATATTATACTAAAAAAATACAACCTAGTTGCATTTAATATTTTGTTAGTTATGGTTGTAAATAAGTTATGGCTTATTTGTTTTGTTTGTGATTGCAATGTAGGCATCACTTACTTCTTCATGTTTTTTACTCAAAGTCAATCTATGGTCTTACTTTTTCAACATGCTTCATTCAATAAAAAACAAACAAAGTCAAGTGTCTTTGAGAATATGTTAGGCAAATAGATACATAAATCTTTATGGTTGATTAAGTGATTTTTGCCTGAAAACATCTAAAATCATATAAATCAATAACTTAATTACATGTATCTATACCCCTGATTCCGATGATTACCCTGACTATTCTTAGCTCAATCCTTCTTGCTTTGAATAACCTTCACCTTTTCCTACTCAATAGTATTATGAGAACTTAGATGAGCACACCTCTAGTTGGATAAATCACCCTGATTATTTGTGGCTCAATAAGGTTGTATTTGAGAAATCTTTTTTAATTCTTAGTGAACCTCATCCTGTGCATGATTAAAGAATCATGAAGGAGATATTAGCATCAATTAAGAGACTTTATCATGTAAAGGTAAGTGACTTATCAATTGATAGTGGTGAGCCTACACTAGTTTTAAGTAACATTGATTTAGAAGCCGCTAACTCTGAGAGTGATGACCAGGCTATTGAAAGGATAATTGATCACATATTTAGTGCTAAGTTGTTCAAAGTGGGGTTATTAAGTTTCATGCAGCAGTTGAGAGCATAGACTTCATAATTATTTCAACTTTTGATTCGTGAGTGGAAGGTGGATACCTATACTTTTTTCTAAAATATTTTGAAAATTGTAAGAATTATGAATTCAGGACCTTACTGAATGGTATAGGAACCCTTATGCAATTGGTTTTCACTATTCAATTTATGAGGATAAGAAATTAGGTGTTAGAACTAGCAAGAATTTGAAAATTCTCTAACCCTAAGGTCCAATTAAAATACCTTTAAAAGCATTTTTGTGAGGCAACCCAACCTGATAATTAGGATGGTGTGATTGAATAAATGGGTTGGAGTGTTTTGAATTAAGCTTTGAGTATTTTTAGTGTGCTTGGTATCCTTTAATTTAAGTTTGGTATGCTTTCCTTAGTATTTTTCTTTAATTAAAGTGATTTCTTGAGTTTTGAGTGCTTAAAATATCAAGTATAGAGTAACTTGAAGAGCAATCTAAGTAATTATGTTGGCTTTTGAGTTAGGAAGAGATTGATAAGGAATTAAGATTAACATCCTAATTTTGGCTTTATAGACCATCAATGATGGTCCTGTCTAACCTAAGTTGATATCACATTCTATTCCATTAATGGCGGATATCAATGGTAATTGTCACCTACCATTGATAACCCAGAGATCGTCGTTGATCCTTGCAGAAGGCATAAAAATGTTGTCATTTTGGAAACCCCCATTAGACTTCTTCTTCTTCTTTCTCCTTCCCTCCCCACTGTTGTTCTTCCCTCTCACTATTTTCTACCACTTTTTGCCCTCATTTTTCCACTAAACTCCATCTTTTTGGTATCATTCTTCTCCATTTGATTTCCTCTTTCCATTTTTGGCATCATTTCATCCATTTTCAATCATTTTTCATTCCAAAACATCATAAAATTGTCTCAATTCACTATTAACTGTCGTTGATCTTCTTTCTCATTTTCCTTGTGATTTTGACCTTCTTTGTTTTAAATAATATTACCATTATGATCCTTGAAAAGAGAACTTTTTTTTGGTACCATTTTTGCACCTTAACTCTATCACCATTAGTAAGAGAATATTCCAGCGATGGTAAGAATATTTTGATGACCTTCACCAAAATATTCCTCATCGAGTCTCACATTTTCAACATTATTTCAGCTCTTTTTTAGCACAATTTTGAGTCAAATGACTTGTCCATCACCTACAAGAGCATGTTCATCGCAAAGGAGGCCTATATATGATGAGTCTCGTTTCACTTTATAGGAAAACGCTAATTAGTTTTCTTCTCATGAAGAAAATGAGATCATCATTGAGCGTACAGTCGCACCAACACTAGAGGCCAAGTTCGGAATCTCAACATTATTTAGAGCTATAAGCAAGGAGCCTATTATGACAATCTCAAGACCATAATACAATACTCTAATTCTTGAGTTTTATTCAAAGATAGAGGACAAGGATAAGGCAGACATCATTAAGATTTAAAGCATAGTACGAGGGCTAGATCATTTATTTCTGATTTATTAGAAGTTTTAAATGAGGGGTCAATTTATAACTAGTAGAAGGATACAATGCATAGTGATACAGTACTTACTGACCCTAATTTTTATATTACTATTACTTATAAAGCCCTAAGACTGAGTAAGATAGATAATGGCAAGGCTTTTTTTACACCTTAATTAGGGGTAAGAGAGGATTGTAATGGCATTTCATAGTGCTAATGTAACTCCTATAGCCAGAAGGCTCAATGAGATTAGATATGCAAACTTGTACATCTTGTATAAGATGTTATTTGGCTTAAGAATCCTCTCTAGTTTACCACTAGCTGGGTTTATTATACCTCAAATGCAGGAAGTTGTTGATGAGGCATCTGAGCAAAACTTTTTGCCACCCTTCCTTGCTTACCAAGATCTTCGAGGCATGTGGAGTTTCATTTGATGGAGAGGTATCACTTGAGCCACATAAAGCTTTAGAGATTACTTATTCCGCGTTTAAGTTATAAGAGAGTGGCGTAAACTTTAGTTCAGAAAATTTTAAGGGGATGAGAGAATTGATGATCCCACAGTGCCTTATGTCCCTCCTACTATCCCCGAGGAGGTTATAGGTGAGGCTTCTTTTGAGGCCACCCCAGAGGCTCCTTCTCTTATAGACATTCCACAAACTAATCTTATAACAATCATCTTAAGGATAAAGTTTCCTATTAATTTTAAGATCTCTGATCTATGTACCACAATTTGTGAGCATTTGGATGGTATGGGTCTTTATCTTAATACTATGGATTCATATTTAGCACATTTTGTGGAGCATCAGAGAGCTCAAGATCAAGATCGACATTGTTTCTAGCTGCTTTTATATTGTTCTTTCCTTTTTTGTTCCAAGATTCTTTATGTTTTAGTATGTCTTTTATTGTTCTATTACTTTTAGTTGTATTTTGTTCTTTTTGGTTTTAATTCTTTCTTGTACTATAGCTTCTTTGTTATACATTGATTACATTTATTTACTTTCAATTTTATTTTGTTCTTTTTGGTTATATTTCTTTCCTTTTAGGTTTACTATAGCTCCTTTGATATATATTGATTACATTTATATAGTGGAGCATGTTTTATTGTGATTCTGGTGCTTTTATCCTTTGATCTTCAATTTTCAGTTATTTCAATTATCAGTGAATTCACATTAATGGAGCGCTTTCACAACCATATTTATGTAAGTGTATTATTTATCTTTTCCCTTACATGTTATGTTTTGTTGTTTGATTTATGAATATTAGGGACAATGTTCAATTTAAGTATGGGAGAGGGATTTCATACTTTATACACTTGAGCTTTTGGTTATCTTCTAGCATATTATTTTATTGATTTCCCTTAATAGTCGATAATTTATGGAAAATTTTTCAATTTTGATGATTATTGTTATCCATATTTTCTTTTAAATTCAATTATTTTGACAATATGAAATGTTATATGATTAATTTTGACTATTAATGACTAAATGCTTTTAACTCATTTTGTGTTTTGAATAATGGATACCTAATTATTATAATGATATTCCACATATAAAATGAAACTTATTGAGTATTTTTATGACTTCTTTTATGACACTTTTATCATTTGAATAAAAAAAAAAGAACCGGATTTAAGCTTATGAAAATTAATTACTTAATTAATTAAATAAGTAAGTAGAATTCACTCCACTGACTTCTAATGTTATATATATATAGAAGAAAAAAAGAAAAGAAAAAAGAGAAAGAAAAAATATATATTTATAAGATTGAAATTAAGAATGGTGCTAATAGGCAATTGATTTGATATGACTCAGTTAAATAACTAAGAGTTGTTCACGATAAAATGTTCACTTTCACATCAAAAGATTGATTGACTTCTCAACCAAACTGCTTACATATTTAATTAATTATCTAATTAATTAAATTATGACTTAAGATAAATAAAGGATTTGGAAGTGTCTAGAAATTTGATGCATTAAACTCGGCATATTTACCTTTTATAAGTGAAATTGATTTTTGATATTCAAATTGAAGATTGAAAAAGAATGAAATGAGTTAATTGCATTTCCAATTTGATGTGGTTAATTAATTATATAATATTTTTATGAATCATTATTTTTAAAGGATTAAGAAAATATTTTCAAGAATTATGTTGTTGATTTTGAATTAATTTTCCTATGATTATATACTATTTTAAGAAAATTAGATAATTAATTTGAATGAGGACAAGCAAATGCTTAAGTGTTGGGAAGTTATTAGGGGTCAAATTCATAGCTTTTTTTAGATATTACTTTATGTATATTTGTCCCTATTTTAAAGCTTAAATGTTTATTAATGATTAAAAATGTTTAATTTGTATATTGATGTGATTAATTGAAGAATGGTGTAAAAAGAAGGCAAAATTGGCTCTTTCCAGACCTTCAACGTGGTTTTGGTGGAGAGACCCACATTAAAGGACCAACAACTCGCGTTGAAGGCTGCCAGATCAAGACTTTAATGGCAGTTCCACCACCCTTTAATGGCACCATTGTTCTTCGGCTAGACTGTCGTTGATGGTTGTAGACACATTTTTTAGTAGATTTCTCAACAATTGTGGCTTATCTTTTTTCTCTACTTACAGCAATTCCATCCCTATAAATTGAGGCCTCTCCTAGACATCCAAAGCATCCAATTTTAGTATGAAACACTTAAGCTTTAGTTAGTTTTCAAATCAATGTAGTTTTAGGTTGATTTTCATTTCAATCTTTTGTAATTTGAGGGCTTTTTTAGTTCCACTTTAGTTTTTGGTTTTCAGTTTTTTGTTTTTCTAAACACAAAAATCGATAAAGAAAATACACTAATATAGCACAGAAATCAAAAAAGAAAATATAATACCCAATACAAAAATACAACAATCATAACAAAAAACCAAAACCCACAGCCCAACTAAACATGCCCTGAGTTTTTAGTTTGTCTCAAGTTTCAGCAGCTACAATTATGTGGTTTAGAGCTAAAATACCATTTGGAGATGCGATTTAGTTAATTCTAAACTCTTAATTTCGTGTATTAATTATTGTTATTTTGAATTAATCAAAATTATGTTGTTTAAGTTATATTTTCCATGTTTTTTATTAATTTCATATTCTAATTTTAGTTTCAATTAAGATCAGGACTTGTTATGATTTAATTGATGTCTTAAGAATGATTTGTGATTTAATCTTTATTTATTTAAATGCTTAATGCTTATCTTAATTTGTTCACTTAAGATAAAGTCATTAAATAATATAAGATTCGAGAAATCTACCTAGATTATTAGATAAATCAATAAACAATATGGTTTAAATCAGTGTATCACTAAAATTTAGTTAATCATGAGAGTGCTAGTCTTGAAATAGGAAATTTTAAAACTAGACTTCTTGATCTTTAGGCCTATTTCCCAAGTTTGATGTATGACCAAACTTTTGGATATGATTAATAAAGATAAGGCAGTGACTTAACTATAGTGTAGTCTTAATTTAGTGAAGATACCTTAAATTAAGTATCACTAATCAATCAATTAAATCATCTACCACCTAAGCCTTGATTGAATAATTTGAATTAGAAAAAGCAACCTTAAACTCTTTTACAACTGATTGGAAATTTTTGGATTAGTTTTCTTATAGTATTTATTTTCATAAATCATAAAGTTAACCGTTCTCTAGATAATTGTAATCCAATTGACCTAGAACTTACATCATATGAACTTCCTCGTGGGAATGATACTTAGAGTATTAAAAATAGTCCAATATATTACTTGTTGACTAGTGCACTTGTCAAAATGTTGGTCTTGAATGAATTTTGAATTTGTATATTAAAAGACAGATTTATTTAAGCTAATTTTGTTTAAACCCAATTAACATAAAAAAAACTTTAAAAAGATTTTGAAAGCGATTATTGTTGCAATCTAAACAACTTATAATTTTAATCGAAGACTAACCTAAGGCAAGCGCATCTTATCAACAAGTAGTATAAATGGAGTAAATCTCGAGTATCATTCTCCCTAGGAATCTAACCGTAATACCAGATCAATTAATGTAAGATTATTCAGACAACTCCAAGATTGATTAAGAGAAATAAATAAGAAACAAATGAAAATAAAAACAAACAAGGTTCAATCTAAACATAAGCTAAAAGAAAGGAATAAAACAAATGACAATTTAAGTAGGGCTTCGGATCTAATGGGTTAAGAAAACAACAACACAACACAATGTTGGATAGACTTAAGGCCTACGTCACTAAAGTAAGACACAAGCAATGGTCATGGAAACATCTTTTCTCTTCTAAAGGCAATCCATCTATTTTAGTCTGACAAGTAGATTGGAATAGAAGGCTTTAATCTCAAGACACAAGGTCCTCTGATCATCTAAAAATCCTACTAAAATGGCCAATCAAAGCAAGATTATGTATTAATCACTTTAACTAGGTAAAATTCCTCTAATAGATACAAACCCATTCAAATCCTAATGCTAACTAGTCATTTAAGCATGAATAATTATTAATAGAAATAAGAATAAACCAAATAAATGCATATCTATTGATAAAATTAAGAGTCAATACAAAATAGATAAAAAAAAGGGGGAAGAATACAACCAATAAATGGTCAAAACAATTGAACTCATATCTTTAGATCCACCTACAAGCTCTTAAAAACTCTAATCCACTAGCAAATGCTAGATGAAACCAAAAGAAAACAAAAACTATATAAAACTAGCTAAAAAGGAAGAAAATCGCCTAACTATCTTTTGGCCGACGCTCTCTCTCGACTCCTCTTCGCTTTTCGAATCTCCTGAATTCTGCGACTTTATGGCCTTTTATATTTTCTGGATGATGTTTAGGGTTTATTAGATGAAACTGTGTCGTTTCATTAATGTTTTGTGTGTGATTTAAATGAAACGTTGCGCAAAAGAGCCTATACTCAGTCGACTGACTTTCACCATTTAGTCGACCAACCTTCCTTGTTTCTTCCTTCAGTCGATCGACCCTTGCCATTTGGTTAACCGACCTCTCTGTTTACTTCATTCAGCTAACCGATCCTTTCCATTCGGTCGACTAACCTCTTCTTGTTTGGCCACCATATATGGAGCTTTAAGCACCGAATGTCTAAGTCTTCCTTATGCTCCAAAACAAGCTCCAATTAAGTCCAAATCTCCACAATTTTCTCCAACACCAACATACACCTTAAATTAACAATAATAGCTTTATATTGGTGTAATTAAACCATCAAATGGGCAAAAACATAATGAAATATGCTATCGAAATCAATAGAATTTACCCATCAATAGTTATAATGAATAACAAAAGCTAATTTTGTGCTATAAGTCAATTGAAACATTTTGGAAATTCATAAAGCCTTGGAATCAATTTTGAAACCTTGTTAAAGTTATTTGTATTGTTAGGAAAAAATTTGGAGTATTGTTGTTGGTTGGTTTAAGTCTAAATTATCACAATTAGTTATTAATTCATGCAATTTAAGCATGCTTTCTTAAACAAATTCAAAACCAACAATTACGATAAGTATACTATTTAACAAGTAATAAAGTAGAGCATTTTTATGACTTTGAAATATCGAACACATGGAAAAATGATATAAGTACTAGGTCATTTGGATTGTAATTATCTAGAAAAGCTTAAGATTGTTAAATTAAAAGGGTTAGACTAACTAAATTAACTTAAAAACTTCCTACAATGCAAAAGATTCCAAATTACGTTAAAGATTACTAAAATGATTAATTAACTAACATTTAGGCTTTAATTGAGTAAATTAAGTTATAAAATGGTTGGAATATCTAATCTAAGGTCTTCATTAAATTAAGATAAAGCTATAGTCAAGTCAATAATTTATCTCGAACATTCCTATTCTATAGTTTGATCCACCTATATATATATAGAAAGTAGCCTTAAAGTTCAGAACGTTTTAATCTTAAAATTTATATTCTAAAACTAACACCCTAAGGATTAATCAATCAATGGTCATATATTGATTAAAATCAAGATGTTTATTGATTTTTCCAATTATTTAAGGGACTATTCCTCTACTTAATCATCTTCCATCTTTATCTTAGGTGATCAATTTAAGATAAGCATTAAGAACACAAATAGACAAAGATTAACATCTAACATGTGGTAAAAACTCAACCAATTCATTTGAGAACCTGCCCTTAGCAGGAAATCAAATTAAACACGTATATATGACATAAAACAATTGAAGCACATTTTCTTAAGCAAATTCAAAACAAATAATTACGGTAATTATACTAATCAACAAGTAACAAGGTAGAGTATTTTTATGACTCTAAAATGTTGAAACTATGGGAAAATGATGTAAGTACTAAGTCACTCGGATTACAATTATCTAGAGAAGCCGAAGATTGCTAAATTAAATGGTTTAAACCAACTAAATTAACCTAAAAGCTTCTAACGATGCAAAAGATTCCAAATTGCTTTAAAGATTACTAAAATAATTTATTAGCTTAAGCTTAGGCTTTAATTGATTTATTGAGATATAAAATGGTTGGAATATCTAATCTAGGGTCTTCACTAAATCAAGAAAAAGCTATGGTCAAGTCAATGATTTATCTCTAAGATTCCTATTCTATTATTTAGTCCACCTATTGATATAGAAACTAGGCTTAAAGTTCAGGACATTCTAATCCTAAATTTCATATTCTTATACTAGAACCCTCATGATTAATTAACCAATGATCATGTATTGATTAAAATCATGTTATTTATTGATTTTTCTAATGATTAAAATGATTGGTCCTCTACTTAATCATCTTCCATCTTTATCTCAAGTAATCAATTTAAGATAAGCATTAAAAACTCAAATAGGTAAATATTAACATCTAATCATGTGACAAGAACTCAATCAATCCATTTAAAAACCTATCCTTAAAAAGAAATCAGATTAAGCACGCATATATGACATAGAAAATTGAAGAACACTTTTTTAATCAAATTCAAAACCAACAATTATGGTAAGTATACAAGTCAACAAGTAATAAAGTTGAGTATTTTTATGACTCTGAAATGTGAAATCCACTAGAAAATTATGTAAGTACTAGGTCACTTAGATTACAATTATCTAAAGAAGCTCAAGATTGCTAAATGAAAAGGGTTGGAGTAACTAAATTAAACTAAAAGCTTTTAATAATACAAAAGCTTCTAAATTACGTTAAAGATTATTAAAATGATTAATTAGCTTAAGCTTAGGCTTTAATTGATTTAATTAAGTTATGAAATGGTTGGAATATCTAATATAATGTCTTCACTAAATTAAGATGAAGTTATGGTCATGTCAATGATTTATCTCTAATATTCCTATTCTATGGTTTGACCCACCTATAGATATAGAAAGTAAGCCTAAAGTTCAGGACGTTCTAATCCTAAAATCCATATTCTTATACTAGCACCCTCATGATTAGTCAACCAATGGTCATTTATTGATTAAAATCATGTGGTTTATTGATTTTCAAATGATTAAAGTGATTGGTCCTCTACTTGGTAATCTTCTTTCTTTATCTTAAGTAATCAATTTAAGATAGGCAATAAAAACTCAAATAGGCAAAGATTAACAACCAATCATGTGATAAGAACTCAATCAATCCATTTAAAAACCTATTCTTAAAAGGAAATCAGATTAAGCACGCATATAGGACATAAAACCATTGAAGAACACTTTCTTAAGAAAATTCAAAACCAACAATTATGGTAATTATACTAGTCAACAAGTAATAAAGTGAAACATTTTTATGTCTTTGAAATGTTGAACCCACGAGCAAATGATGTAAGTACTAGGTCACTCAGATTGTAATTATTTAAAGAAGCTCAAGAATGCTAAATTAAAAGGGTTAGATCAGCTAAATTAACCTAAAATCTTCCAATAATGTACAATATTGCAAATTACTTTAAAGATTACTAAAATGATTAATTAAATAAGGCTTAGGCTTTAATTAAA
>JAOXYD010200594.1:0-22163 GCA_028565735.1 Pinacopodium congolense
CAATTTCAAAATTCTGCATGACAATCCAATTAAAAAGAAATATGAACTCAATACTTCAAAATTATGCAAGTTTATAAGTAATTGGTCGAAAATTTAAAAAATTGTTGTGTTTAAGTTGAAATTTTCAATTTGAGTTAAAATTAGTCTAAATTGATTTTTTTAATAGCTCAAATATGTTGTTTATTCCATTAAACAATTATTGATTTCATAAAAAGAAGCATATTTTATAATAATTATAAAACCTCAAGTTCTAATAATATAATGTACCAAAAGTCAAATTCAATTAAAATTGACTATGAATAGATGCAACTGAAAGTTTAACAAGATTAATTTAAATTTAAATTTAATTAATTAACCATCAATTTTGAAAAATTATTAAAAATTTCAAACAAAATTGAAAATTCCTTATTTTACAATCCTAAAACATTGAAAATTCTAAATTAAAGCAATCTAAATAGTTTTTTAATGAAATTAAATGCTTAAATTGTCTATAAATCATGAATTTAATTGAAATTTATAAAAAAATTGTAGAAAATCTTATAAAATCAAAAATTCCCAAATTGAATTAGGATTAGTGTTTACCTTAAAAAGAGATGAATAAATTAAGGTTGGGTATTGATGGAGTTCATTCTTAGAAATGTAAAGGAGTCCAGCAGAGCTGATGTCATCATCAAACATTCCTGAAAGAAGAAGATCATTAAAAAGGAGAGGAAATGGTTATAAGGTAATTTAAGAATTAATTCTAAAAAATTCAATGAAAATCCCAAGAAATTTCGTGAACAAGGGAAAAATGCATAAATAAATATAGAAGAAGGATGAATGTTGAAGAGCACAGGGTTAAGCTCTTATATTAGTTAACTTATATGTATATTGGTCAACTAATATGTCAACTAATATAGTGATAAACTCTTGTATGCTTATTTCGTATTACATTAGTCAGATAAATGCTACGTAGGTCAACCAGTGAGATCTAAATTCATTAATTTTAATCCAAAATAGACTTTAAACTAAAATTAAAATAATGGAACTTATAATTATTTGAGATCCTATTAATTTAAACACTATAATAAACCTTTAATCAAATTGAATTTCCATTAATTGTGCCTAGTTCTCTATTAATTATGTAAAATATATCTTTAACTTTTGTTTTAGTGAATATATCGGCCAATTAATGGGATGCATCAACAAATTTTGATTCATTGTCACCATTTTCTACATTATCTCTAATAAAGTGATATTTTATTCCTATATGCTTAGTTCTAAAGTGTTCAATAAGATTTTTTTTGTAATGAAAACTACACTAGGTGTTACACCTAATGGATATCTTTGTAAGTAATATACCATAATCCTTAAGTTGTTATTTAAGTAAAAGAATATATATATATATATATATAACAATTATTTTTAGCTACATATTTGGTTTCCATAGTTGATAAATAGAATTTTATTTTTATTGAACCATAAAAATAATGCATAGGTTAGGAATTGAAAAATAATAGATATGTTCTTTTGATCTAAAATACTAAATGCATAATCCATAGTAGAATACCAAATTAAATCAAAGTATATATGCTTAGGATATCAAAGCCCTAATGGCATGGTACAATATAAATATCAAAGCATGTGCTTATCGACTAGAAGATAAGACTTCCTAGGACTTGATTGAAATCTAGTAGATAAAAACACATTAAACATAATATCAAGTCTATTTGTAATAGGATGAAACTAATCATACCTCGATAAAGTTTTACATCAACTAGTTTTCCCTCTTCATCCTTATTCAATTTAGTGGTGATACTCATTGGTGTTTCTAATGGCTTGGCTTGACCTATACCAAAGAATTTGATTAGTTCTTTGGCATATATGACTTGGTTGATTTGAAGATTTTCTCCTTCATTTGTTTGACAGATAAATAGAAAATAATAGCATTTTGAAATCAAATAACTAAAAGAAGATTAGCGCTAAGTAAATTTTATAACTTAAATGATCTTTCCTATTCAAATTAATGCTTTAGGGATCAAACAACTCAATGTCAATGGATGAATGATTGAAAATGCTTTCAAACTCTTAGAAGTGTGTCATTATAAGAAGAGATCCAATAGTTATCCTTTGATGGACATCACCTAGAGACACGATGATCCTTCTTGAATTTCCAATCCTTGGGAAGTTCCTTATCCTTTTCATTTTCCTCTCTTGGTTCAATAATTTGTCTACTTGGTTCTTATGAAGTGACTTAATGATTAACCTTGTCATCTTTAATGGTTAATTATTCCAAATCCTTAGATAAAATCTAAATCATTATCTTTAAAACTTATCTTTAACTTGAGAGGATTAGTTTTATTAAAAAAAACAACATCTATAGATTCTTTAATAACTAGATTCCTCTTATTACACACCTTATATGCTTTTCTAGTTAATTTTTAGCCAACATAAATTCCTTCATCTATTTTTGAGTCAAATTTTCCTTTGTTATCCTTAATATTCAAAATGTAGCATTTATTGTGAAATACTTTGAAATAGTTAATCTTTGAAATACTTTGAAATAGTTAATCTTTGACTTTTCCCATGTTAAAGTTCATAAGATGCTTTATCCATAATTCACATTATATAGACACTATTAACTATATGATATGTACAAGCAATGACTTCTACTAAAAAATATTTAAGTAATTCATATTCATTAATTGTAGTTTTAATTGTTTCTTGTAATATCTTATTTTTCCTTTCAACTACAATATTTTATGGTAGATATCATTTTTGTCAAAAAAAGTTTTAAACATCTCATTTTTAAATTATCTACCATGATCATTACCAATAGATGCAATTGCAAAACCTTTTTCATTTTCAACTTTTTTTGCAAACTTGACAAATGACCTAAAGCATTCTTTTTTACTAGCTAGAAATAACATCCATACAAACTAACTATAGTCATCTACTATGATAAACACATAAACTTTACCTTATAATCTAGCAATACTAGCAGGAACAAATAAATCCATGTGAATTAGTTCCAAGGATCTAGTAGAAATTGTCGATTTCTTACTATTTAATGAACTCCTAAGTTGCTTTCAAATTTGGCAAGCTCAAAAAAAAAAAAAATTTCCTTCCAAAATTTGACATTTAGAAGTCTATTCACTAGTTCCTTGGAGTTTAGATTGGAAATGTGTTTCGCACTTGTATGTCCAAGCCTCCTATGCAACACTCTTACATATTTACTTATAGACACTAAACACTTTATATTATGACCAATAATATATATGTTTTCTTCTGTTTTCCCAAAAAATGCAATACTATTATCAATAACCCTATAAATTATGCATGATTTCCCTTCAAAGCATACTTTATAATTTTTTCACACTGTTAGCTCACACTTAATAATCTATACTTAAATCTATAAACCAAAAGCACATTATCATTTAAAGTATGATCTTCCTTTTCAACCTTTCTAATGCTAATTATTTTACCCTTGGCATTGCCTCTAAATGTGATGTGTCTCTATCTTTGCTTTTAAAGGATATTTATTTACATACATCTCCTATCACATGCCTTGAACATCTACTATCTGCATACCACTTGCTTCTTTTCCTTGTGACCTTCAAAATAAAGAAATAATTGTTTTTGAAGTACCTATACTAATTTGGATCCTTGAAGGTTAGTTATTTTCTTTTTAATCTAAACTCTTTATGACTTGTTCTACCAATTTTTTTGCCATAATAAAATTTCTCTATATGTTTAAAATTATCATAAAAATAACAAATAATATATGTGTTATGATGAGCCCTATATTTGTATGGATTTGTAGGTCTTATATCATTTTATAAGTTCTTATATGGTGGTAATAGGACTTGGCGCATAAGAATAAGATTATACCCTAGTATAAGCATTATGCCCACCTTGATGAGTTGTCTTCCTATGTCTAACATGGAGACTAAATATGTACACATGAAAATTTTCTAGTTAAAGACATAGAAGAATATGTAATACGTTTATGTGGTTTAGGTATGTGTTCATCATCTAGGTTCTTTCCCTCGATAATAGTAGTTTTACTACTTGATGTTGCACTCCCATAGGTATATCCTAAGCCATATCTATCATTGGAAACTTTGGGGGCTTTTAATATACAATTTAACTTCTCTTTTCCTTTAGTGAAGTTTGATTAAAACAATCTTTAAGGGCATCTTTCTCTTTTTTCAATGATGCATTATATTCTATCAATTTTTTATTATTATCTAAACTATTAGAATGTACAATGTTATCAAAGTTATTTTTCAAAGTCTCATTTTCTAGTTTACATGCATCTAAAAGTTTCAACATTTCCTTATACTTAAAAGTTAACCTTTTCTTTTTCAAAATAATAAATTTTAAACACTTAACCAATTTATCATAAGTGAGATCATCATCATAACCATTACAAGAGTTACAAAAAAAAAAACGCATCTCTTCATTTCCTATAAAGTATATGTGAGTTACTTCTTCTTTGAGTTTTTATTCACTTACAACATCCTATGTAGTGGTTTTTAGAGCCTACTTTTTCTTATTTTTCCTCTTCTCCTTTTTTAAATTTCTTTATCACTGTATTTAAGGAAAGGGCATTCGGATCTCATATGACCTAGTTTCCTATAACTAAAAGAAATAACGTTAGATAATTTTCATTTAGATTCATGCTTGCCTTCCTTCAGAGTCTCTCTCTTCCTTAAGAAGTTCTTTTGGTTTCAAAATCTCTTGAACTTCCTTACAAGTAAGACAATTTCTTCCTCATCACTGTTACTAATAGACGTTTTGTCATCGCTTGACTCCTTTTGAAATGTCAAAAGCTAAGTTATTCTTTTTATATGCAATCTCCTCTTGTGTATCTTTGGTCCTTATCTTATATAAATAAGAAGGGATTCTATCAATTCCTCTAAAAGTAAACAGATTAGGTTTTTTACTTCTAGAATTGCCATCACCTTGGCTTCTAATGATTTAGGTAAAGACTTTAGAATTTTCTCACCTATTCAACGTTAGGGTAGGTCTTACCTAATCCCTTAAATGCATTTATGATATTAATGAATCTAGTATAAATGAAAAAAAATGTTTTATCATGCTATAATGGAAAAATTCATATAGTGCATAAGCATGCTAACCTCACATTGTTTTACCTGATTTATTGTTTTTGATATATTCCTACTCTAATGCAATCAATTCTAACTTAAGACTAATATAAGTCAAGTATACTATATTATTAAGTAATATAGGACTATAAATCTGAATATCTCTATTACAGGCATCTACTATGGTGCCTATAACTACTAGGTATGTGATTATATAATCAACTATAAATTAAAATAGTAAACTAAATTAAATACCTAACTTAAACTAAGCTAAAGTACTATCAAATTTAAACACAAGTAATGAGTAAGGTTTTAACAATCTTAGGATCTAGTGAAGGTTTAAAAATTTAATAGGTTATCTAAGTCTAATGAATTATTGTGTTAAATAGATATAAGATATCTTCATTAAAATAAGATAGAGTTGTGGTTAAGTTAGAGCATTATCTCTTTTAAGTTTGATTCATTATTTGGTCATTCAATAAATTTGAACTAACAAGTATAAAGAATAAGAAGTTTAAACCTAAAAGCCTTTTTTAGATTTGTGACCCTCACAAAGAATCAAAATTTAATCATTTATTGATTTAATTGTGTTGTATGCTGAATTTTATAGTGATTAGGGAAATTTTATTGTATCTTTAATCACCTAATAATCTATCCTAGATGGCCTGTCATACATATAATTTCGCACTTAAATAAATAGAGATCTTCAATGTAGATCAAGATAAATAGAAAAATAGTCAATCCACCTACTATCATAACCCTAACTAAGGTAAATTAAACATATATATCATCAATAAAATCAAAGATATAAATAAAGAACATATAATTTATTAATAAAATTAAAGATTTTAGAACATTAAAGATAAGAAGAGTAAAGAATACAATTAAATATTTATCTTAATTGAAATATACTCTTTGAATCTATTTAGATCCACTCCAAGAACACTCAAGATTAATATTTGATTTTTAGAAAGAATAAAAGAAAACTAAAACCTAAAGAAATAAAAACCTAACTAAGAATAAAAATAAGAAATAAAGCCAACCTCACATCTTCTCACTACTATACTCCTACACTTCCTCTCTACTTCTCTCTTACCTTTGCCCCACTGTCACTTCTCTCTTTGTTTTGTACTTCTTTTATAGCTTTTGATGTTGGCTACTAGGGTTCCCCACACTCTGAAAATGTCTACAGGCAATTTTGACAAAATTTCCCTTCAAAATATTCTTAAATTCATGCCATTTAGGAGTATAATAGCGTTTAAAGCCAGGGAAGAATGGCGTTATTTTAAGACCGCTGCAAGGATTCTGCCTTCAATTTGGAGCAATGCTTTAAAAACTAGTATTGTATCGCTACTAGTATTTGCCTCGAAATGATACTATACTAGTACTAATATCATACTTTTTAAAAAATTATAAAATGGTCTTTGAATTTTGTCAAATCGGTGAAATAGTTCTTGTACATATTATATATCCTTGTAACTATACTGTCAATCTATTTCAAACATTCAATAAATATAATAAATATAATATAATTTTCATATAATATTTATACTCATTAATATCAATATAAGTGTAAATTATTTTAAATACATCTTAATTTTTAATTTATAAAATTATATGACATGATTTCTAAAATATAATTATATATTTAAATGCAATATTATTAATAATATAAGTTAATAATATTTAAATAATTTAATTTAATTTTTGAATAATTTAAATTTAACATATTTATATAAAATAATTATTTAAATTTTTTAAAAAATTTTATTTGACATTGTATTGAATTATTATTAATACTTATGTAACTTTTTTTTATCAAAATTTTAAAAGTTAAATATTTTTTAAAAAATAAAATATCCACCTTACTCTTAAGTTTTGATTATGGCTCCAATAAAAGGATTGGGATTTTTTTCTTTATTTATTATATGCAATATATACATATATACATGTTAACAAGCTTTGAATCAACTACGAATAACCAACAATTTAAAATCCTTTTTAAAAAAACCTTTTAAATCCTTGTAGTGTAATTAAAAAAAGTTTGAATTTAGATCAATAATTATAAACTGAGACAGCTTATGTTACAGTAAAACTAAGACATAGGCATAAAAAAGTAAATGGAAATATATAAAACTGAGTAAAGTTATAAAAATTTTGAAGTGGAAAAATATGTTCAAAGAAATCGTATAGAGGGAGGCCTCTAATGATTGTATTTGACAATTGAAATTTGAAAATTCTTTTGTTCACATGTTGACTTGCTCTTTACTCTGTAATTCTATTATTATTCTATTTTATTTTGGCTTGCTCTTTACGGTAACTTTCCTCTCTAATCTATAGCGTTTGGAATAACAAAAAGTCATCAGTCAATCGATGTTGTCAATCGATGTTACTGCATCAGTTGATCGATGCCCAAAATTTTAACTTTTGAAAATTTACAATACTAGTATAATTTTGGGCAGTTATTTCAGAATCAGCCTAAAACTAGCGGGTATAGGTCAGTATTGTTGGCACGAGCCAATTTTTATTTGGCTCGTATTGGTTATAAGAACAATTGGCCCATATTGGTTTTAAAAAAAGTGATATAGAGCACGATGAAAGTGAACAAAACGACACCATTATGGGTTGTCAATGATCTTCTACCAAAATACGTCAGCATTCATCATTTTTATCACTTAACTCTCGAATTGAAGTGAACATGCTATTTAACCAATATACCTCATACATAGGACAAATTATCATATTAATAGGGGTAAAAACATGTTAAAACATAATATAAAATCTTATATAAAATAATCCTATCATTTGTCAAGATGTTATAAAAACCTATATAAAATACTCTTATCATTTTGCCCTTATATGTGACTCCTAATGTGTGCCAAATTTCATGTGTAAATTAACACATGAAGATCCTATTGAATTCATTTTACCTAAGGGATAAAATAAAATGTGTGCATCCTTACTATTCAACGATACTAACTTCTTATGATGGCTATCCCATTCTTCCTTTGTTTTATACATCTTTTAATCTTACAATTTGAGTAGGTATATAAGGTCCATTTGAAATTATTTCTCATTTATCTATATTTTTTTCCATTAAGAAAAATTTCAAGTAATCATTATCATCAAAGAATAGTGTTCTCCTAATATTGTTCCCCTCTTGACTAATAGAAGAGAAAAATATATTCAAGTATGCCATTTATAATCTTTTTACTAAATATTTTTTATATAAGTCTTTATTTTGATATCACTTATTGGACTTGTATGGAACCTAAGGGAGGTTCCACCTTGTTTTGGTAATGACAACACAAAAACTATTACTAATGTTTATGGTTTAAGTGTGTTGAAAGATAGGATGGACAAAGCTCAAGGTTGATCACTTTAAGAGCATTGAAGTGGAAAATCAAAGTTGATGGAGATTAAAGTTTGAAGAAGAAACTTAGTTTAAAATATGTTTACTTATGTTTTGTTTAATGTAAAATTTGCTTGATTTTATTTTGGTGTTTTAAAAGGCTTTTTTCATGCTCATTCATACATATCTTAGATTATACATATAATCAAGAAGTTTAAATGCTTAATTTGATCTTCTTGATGATTGTTTTAAATGGTTACAAATGCATAAGTTAATTAATATGATTAATGCTAAATAAAATAAATTAAAGGGTAACTTGTGTTTTGATGTTATTGGTGTATAAGTATATTTGGATTGTTTACTTGGTTTTGATATAAGTTGACCTAATGAAGCATCGGTTGACTGAACTTAAGGAGAAGGCCTATTAGTCAACTGAACCATGTGTATTGGTTGACCAAATATTAGAAAAATGTAGAGAAAAATCTAGGTTAGGAAAATTATAAAATAGTAGAAGAATTAATCCATTATAACATTGATTTGCCCGTTGAACAACGAATATAAAAACTATTGTATAACAGATAGATGGCTGATTATTTGGTATAAATAGTGATCCTTATTCGTGTTTATATGGAAGTGAGATACAAGCTTTTTATAAGAGTTTTACAAGTGTTGTATAAGTGTTCTTTAGTGTTTTATCAAGTTATTCGAGAGTTGTGAATTTTTTGTCTCGTGAGGTGGATTTTTGTGTAAAGAAATTTTGAGTTATTCATTATGCATTCATTCTTCTAAACTCCTTATACACCAAGTGAAGTTGAGTGGAGTATTTGTTGTTGAATTATTTATGTACAGATTGAAAGGTTATTTTTGAGCCTATGAAAAGGAATTGAGTGAAAGGTTATCCTTAAGCCTTGAAAAAGAATTATATGGTGAACATTGTATTCTTGATTAGTTGTAATAAGAACAAAATCTCAACAGTAGTGTTGGAGACCAGATGTAGAGGCAAGTGGACAACTCTGAACTAGAATAAATCTGGTGTATCTTTTCTTCCTCTACTCTTCATCTTTACACAGTTATTATATTGTGTTTTTTTTTCTTTGATAGCTACAAGCTTTTGTGTTCCTTTCATCTGTTTAGAGAAAACCTAATTCATCCCCCTCTTAGGTGCCATATAAATCTAACAAAATTTAATGGGAGAATAATAATGTATTTCAATCAATATATCAATATATATAAAATAAAAATAATCTTGTAAAAAGTGAAGAGAGTAGAAAAGGAAATGAAAAAACAATTTATAATAGTTCGATGAATAAACCTCACCTACATTTACTCTTTAAGAATTTCTTAGAAATTTTAATATAATCGTCCTTATAATAGGTGTACAACAATCTTCTTTTAGTAAAGATAAACCTTACAATTCAATCTCATACCCATTAGGAAATACACATAAAAAAAAAGATAACTCACGTGCTTAACCAAAGTATTTAATGGGATCACAACTCAAAATAATGTATACAACTAAAATATACAATAAAAACTGTAAAAATCACTCAATTGATCACTTCTGTGTACTTCAATTCTTTTAAATATAATTGGATGTTTAAATCACACTATAAAAACATCTATTTATAGGCTTAGCAACGCTAAATAGCCATTTGGATACTATTAATTACCAAAATTCTTATTATAAACTAGCTATTAGGCATTTATCGTGATCACTAGTCAACTAGTCCTACTCATTAGTCAAATAATACATTGACTGATGATTCAAACCCACTAGTTGAGTAGTCCTACACAATTCCATATACATTAGTCAACCATTCCCATGCATTGATCAACTAGTCCCTCATAACGATCAACTAGTAACTCAAGTATTAGTTGATCACTCATCCTGAAAATAATCTTTAAACACTTCCCACGTTTTTTAAAGTAAAAAAAACTCATTCTTTTCAAAGATAATTGACTCAAAAAAATTTAAAAAATCCACAAAAATATTTTAATGAGTTATAAGGATTTTTAAAAAATATTTTCAAAACTTTCCTCTTAATTATGGATTGTTTTATGTAATAAACATAAATGAAAATGATTATGCAATAGTTGAGCTCTTAAACAACATTATGATTGAGCAAGATAATATTTACATAAAAGAGGTCACATAAGTTATCCTATTAGCTCTTGATCTCAATCTCATGCTTGACTTTTCTTCATATAAACTTTTTGTTGACTTTAATTTATGTCCTTTATTTCGTTCACATTCCTATGTTTCTAATACATTTAAAAAAATTGTTTAGTAGTAAAAATGTTTTGTTATCATCAAAACATAGATTGAAACCTCCCATAGTTCTAATTCATACTTGCAAAAACATAAAAACCTTGTATTTATACCCATAATAGCTCTAAAATGTGGTTGGAAACAAAGGATAATTGTTAAAAATAAAAAATTGTTAGAAACAAAAATTAATTATTTTAATATCTACTTATAGTCGTATTGATTAACCTTTAATTAATGCTTAAAATACAAACTCACTGTATAGAAAATGTAACATTTCCAATCATATTGGTTAACCATTCATACATATTGCTACACTAGTTACCCAAAGTGGGGAAATAAACTTATCTATAAATTTTAAATTTCTAGGAAGATTAGTGTCCTAGCCATATACATTGATCGACTAATGCACCCAAAAATTTTGTGGTGGTCAACCATTATACTAGGTTGGTTAACCAATGCATCTAAAAACAATTTTTTCAAGATTTTCCAAAGTTTTTCAAACTTTAAAACTCATTCTTTTGATAAAAAATTGACTTTTAAACACATTTAAAATATTCCCTAAAAGTTTTTTTTACATATTGAGACATTTTTTCTATATACAAAGTTGAATGTATTTTAACACTTGAAAAGATTTATGCAAGTTCAAAAGAAGAAGTTCATATGCTTAATGATCCCTTAGAGAATTCAAATGACAATGTCAAAAGTACAATAAAAACCACATTTGTGAACTTTTCAACTTTAGACTTCCCTGGTCCTAATTTTGTCCTTCATTTGGGTATTTGAAAATAAAATGTGATCTCCACATATTTCTACAATCTTCATGAGATGCCTTTTGACTCTAATAACTTATGAATTTGAATAAATTTCATATTAATATCTTTTAAGGAATCAAGATCAAATAGATTATTAGTGGTAATTATGTTTCTTCATTATCAAATAATAGAGTGGAACCTTTCTTAGTTTAATAGTCAGAACTATAATCAAGATCAAAGAAATGATTTTCTTGATGTGAAGAAAAGGTATATCTCAAAGAGAAAGATGAAATAACTTCCATAGGTTGCATCTATGATATCCACTACAATAAATGAAGCCTTTTTTTTGCGTGTTTTAGTAAAATAAGAGGATCACAATCTCTTAGATTCAACTTTTGTTTATATTTTGTACATTTAAATTATATATGTTTAATGATACTTAATGTTAATGTTTTCCCATTTTATTGTCTTAATTGCTAATTATTTATCTATTGATCAATGGAAGAAGAACATTTATATAGTTGCTTATGTAATAAGATGTTTTAGAGCTTTCAATTAACTAGTTATTTATTTAACATTTAGGTTTAAATTCTTTTAAAAAATTTAAATTTAAATTAATGATATTAAGGGAGTACATCTAATAAAGGACCTATATAGAAGATTAACATAGAGATTCAAAGCAGAACTATAATCGATGGTGAAGGCAATAATTTTCAATTTAATTGAGTTCACTTTAATAGATGCTTTATAAAATAAAACAAGAAGATGAGAAGAGAAGAAAAGAAAAGAAAAGAAGCTCTTGAATATCTATGCTATAATTGAAATGGTACACTAATAAATAGAAACAATCCAAATATAACTACAATTATAAATGATTATATTATTCCATAAATATCAAAACATTGGTACCAATTAGCCAATCATTCAAAATAAATTACCTAATAGTTAACCAATAAATCCAAAAAGCATGAACCCAATGGCCAATAGTCTAAAATACATAGCCCAATCACCAATAGTCCAAAGTAAATTACAATAATCCTAAATTCCACTTTAGCATTAAGACAAGAAATGATCCTAATTGTTACAACATTTTAAACAAGCTAGCCTAATAACTATAGATTGTTGAGTGCCTTTTATAAGTTGTTCATGTGTTCTTCCTTTATTCTTCACTTGTTTATTTTTATTAATTCTCATATACTATATTTTCAAAGGGTTGATGATCTTCCTTTTTCTTCTTGAATCTACTTCAATATTAATGTTTTGCTCTACATCAATTCTTTATTTTCTATATGAAGCTCTTATTAGATATTTCATCTAGAGAAATGGCTTTAGATGGATTTTATCATTCTTACTCATGCTTCTTCGAAGATTTGTTTCCTTTAAAATAGTGATTAAGAATATGTATATATATACACATATTAGCGTATTATTAAGTGAATTTTACACATTAGTTATTGAATTAGAGTCCTAATGATTTTTTTTTGGGTGAAGTGTGGCTATGTATTAGATTAAAGAGATCAAGATCACAAGAAGGAGGAACTTTATAAGCAAATTCCAAAAGAAAAATTATTCTTAATAATGGTACCATTATTGATTTAATGAAGGCTACTATTGTCGTGTTGGACAGAAAACAAAAGATGAATTTAATGGACAACAAAGCCATTATGGTCCCAAATACTATCGTTGTGGTCTCAGAGTAAAATAGTAAATGAATGCTCTATAAAATGGCGTCATTGTGCTTCCTGTAGCCTCATTACATATAAAAATGATAAAAAAAAAGAAAATCTGGATATTTGGGTTTCTTAAACCTAAATAGCCTCATTTTTGGGGAATTAGAGAAAAAAAGAATTAGAGATTAGTGGGGAAACAACCATCTTAAATCTGGGTATTTGGTGGGTTTCTTAAACGTAAGTAGCCTTATTCCATATAAAAAGAAAAGTAAAAATTTATAGGGAGAGCTTTTGAGAGTGCCTTCGACATCAGTTTTAGGGATTTATTTTCTTTCCTTCCTATCATCGTATCTGTAGATTAAGATTCACAGGAGTTACCTTCCAAGAGGAAAAATCAACAATAATTCACACTTTACATTGCTAGTTCATTCTATTTGTGTTATTTTATAAGGTCATTGCATTAGAATTAGTTTCTAAACTTTTGTTCAGATCTTTGATTTGAATTAGTTCAATTATTGAATCATTTAAGTTTCACTGTTTCTACTTTGTTAATCAATCTTGAGTTCCTTGGTTCCATTTATTATTTTTGTTAGTTTTAATATGCTAGGCTAAATTATTTTAGGTTAGAGGATATTGAAGGGACTAGGGGAATTCAATTGTGAGAAGAGAATATGTTTAATTATTGTTATGTTCTATGCTACAATTGAATCAAAAATCCAGTTAAATGTCAAGAATTAGGAATTATGTTGAAGGACTGATTACCTATTTATAATTTTTTATTTAAATGCTAGATATTGACTTGTAATTCTTAATTTTCACTTGTTAATGCCACTAGTAATGATAAGTTAATTTAATTTTTAATTGAAACTTAAGTAATTAATTTAGAATTTTTTTTCTTTAAGTTATAAGATCTGACCTTATGTGATTATAGTTTAAGTTAACCATTTTTCCTTAATGCTTTTAAATAGTTGAATCTGGAGATCTTGTTCAAGATTATTAATTTAGTTAGGAGTATTTCCAGAGTTCATTGGATTTATCTATAATTAAGAAAAAATTAGGATACAAGAACTTGTTTATGTCTATATGTTAATATTTTATTTAGAACATGAGACATATGATTTCAATGATCAATTGATCTACTTAAGTCCTAAGAATATCATCTAACCTACTTATATTATATTTAATGTTAGAAGTAGTAAAACCAAATTGGTTCTCTGTGAGATCAACTCTAATTCACCCTATTACATTGTTAAGAAGTTAAAGTTAGGTTTAATTTTGGTGGTCTACGATAGCGATATCAAATTTTTGCAACATTATTTCTTTTATTGATGCTAATTCTACTTATTGATCTCTATCACTTTGTTTCCAGTCTTTGTATGCCTCACAGTTTTCCCAAGTATTAAATACTACCAACATTTGCTGAGGGGAATAGAAGGTTTCTAATTACTCCTTTTAATCCATTTTAACTTTCTCTTATGATGAGTTATACACGACTTTGACAACTTAAGTGTGCTAGACACATTCCTTTATCTGGACGTGAAAGCTTTCCATCATTAAAAGAGGAGATTAAAGACAATTTTGAGTAATCTATAGATAAAATTGTAGGAGCAATGGCTCAAAACCAAGAAACTTTGAAGGAGCTTTTTGCTCCCACTTTTAATCCTAACTTGCTCTATATTAATATTCTACTGATGAAGATGAATTTGAAATAAGATCTAGATTAATTTTTGCATTGCCTACTTTTATAGGTTTTCATGATAAAAACACTTTGGGTTTAGGCTACATCACTAATCCTTACAAGTTCTTAAAGGATTTGCACATAACATGCTTGGGATGAAGCTAATGGATGTCATAGTTAACCAACTGAAGTTAAAAACTTTTCCCTTTTCCTTAGTAGATACTGCTAATTAGTGCTTTATGATCTACTAGGAAGGTATGTCACTAAAGGGGATCAAATGTAATGAGTAGTTCTAGAGAAGTATTTTTCAACATAATGAGTAATAAATATTAGAAAGGAAATTTGGGGTGCTAGAGAAGATGCATGAGAGTCAATACATGAATATTTGGAAACATTTTAAAAAGCTTTACAATAATTGCCCTAATCGTCAGATTAGTAACTGGCTTCTAATATAATAGTTTTATGAGGGATTAATGCTTGTGGACAAAAATATGATAGATGCAACAAGAGTTGGGGCGTTACGAGATAATAAACTAGATGATGAAAAGAAATCGATAGCAGCTATAGCATCAAATTCACAATATTGTTGAAATAGAAACACTGTATCATCTTCTACATAGCAAGTTAAGGAAATAATATTTCAAAGTTGGAGTAACAAGTAGCCAATATCACATCCTTAGTAGAGTAAGTAGTCATTGGTAAAGCACAAGGTAAGCTATATTTCTCCTTTTTAGGTCATCCTACTGACATATGCCCCACATTATGAGATAATTAGTAAGTCTATACAATTGGAGGATCCTAAGGACAAAAAAATATATATGATCCTTACACTTACATTTATAATTTAAGGTGGAAGGATCATCATAATTTTAAATATGAGAACATTTAATAATGAAGAAGCTGTAATTTCAAACCTTTTACCACCTAGCAGTAGAAAAGGTTTAATTCTTTGTCGAGATGCTATCAAGTTCAGTCACAGTTCTAACTTAGACCTTTATCTTAATATCCATCACAAAAAACTTATGGAATGTCATTGAAGGAGATAGTGAAAATTTTAGCTACTAACACTTTTTAATTTTAATAAGAAACAAGAAGTGGTTTAAAGAACTTAGATAATCTAGTAAGCTAGCTAGCAAATTCTTTATAAAAATCTCAAGCTCAAGGCTCTACCAAACTTCCTAGCCAAATATAGAGAAATCCTAAAGAGAATGCACGTGTTATTTCTTTATGGAGTAGTAAGAAGTTAGAAAAGGGGAAGGATTAAAGACGTCCTAATGTAAGTGATATACCTTCAATTGCTACTAACTAAGTTTCTATTCCCTTTCTTAGTAGGTTAGCAAAGAATAAGTAAACGGAACAAGAAAAGGACATCCTAGAACTTTTTTGCAAGGTGGAGGTGAATATACCTTTACATAAGCTACTAAGCAAGTGTCATACTAGGTAAAGTTTTTGAAGGATTTATGAACAAATAAGTAGGAATTCAAGGGAGATGAAAAGTTTAGCATACGGCAAGCGAACTGTAAAACTTTGGAGACCATCCTTAAAGACATCTTGTTGAACCAAGCGAGATTCCACCATATTTTAATGATGACAAAACAATTCTCTTACTAATATTTGTCTAAGTGTGTTGAAAGATAGGTGTATGGATGAAATATAAGTGAATTTGCTTAAAGAGTCTTGGAGCTTAATTGGAGTTTATAAAGATCATATATGAAGACTCAAGTCATTGAAGAAGCGAATTAGATTTGATATAGGTTTATTTATATAATTTTTATTTTATGTTTCTCTTAGATTGTTTTGGTTATTTAAGAGGTTCATTCATGTATATTTTCATACATAACTTAGAAAATGCATATAGGTGCATCATTAAGAGGAATTATGTGATTGATATGTGTTTATATGAAAAAAAATTCTCTTAATGCATGAATTTGTTGAATAAGAATGAATAAATTAATAAGGTTGGTTAAATTGTATGAATTGGAAAATTGATAAGTAAGTGATAACATAATAGATGGAAGTTTTATTTTAAAGAAATTTGGTGAACTTAGATGTTTTTAGTTGTGTTAAATTTGTATAATTGTATAAAATATGTTGGGTATGGATTAATATGTATTGAAATATGCTTGATTGGGTTTAGAATTAAAATGGGTTAAGTTCGGTAAGTTTTGGGCTAGATTGGGCCTGATAGCCTAACCTTAATTTTTACAACGACTAGTTTTTGCAACAATTATAAATGACTAGTTTTTATAACAGCTAGTTTTTGTAATGGCTACAAATAGCTAGTTTTTGTAATGGCTATAAATAGCTAGTTTGCCTTAAGATGTATAAATATGTGATTGTAGTATATTTTTTTATCTAATAAGTCTTCTAGGCATTCTTACAAGTGTTCCTGAGAATTTTAAGTGATTTTTTTGAAGTGTTTGTGAAGTTTGTGTGTTTGTGAAGCATTTGGTTTTAATTTATCATTCAAGTGTGTGACCCTCTTTTATGCACTAAAGTGAGTTTAAAGTGAAAATTTTTTAAGTTTTATTTCTGTAAGATCGTGAGGTTATTCTTTGGCCTAAGGAAAAAGAAAAGAGGGAAAGTTATTTTTACGCCATAAAAAGGAACTTGTATTATCTAACATTCTATTATTTTTTGTTGTAATAGTGTAAGAATCTCAACAAGAGGTATTGAGGACTAGACGTAAGAGCAAGTAGATCACTAAATTAGAATAAATAGTATTGTGTCTCTCTTCCCTTACTCTTTTAATTTTATGCACTTACATTATATTGTTTGTTTAATTTGAAATTATTATTTAGATTCTGCATTTTATAAGTTTGATAAATTAGGTTGTGCAACTAAAAAGCAATATTTAAAACACCTAATTCACCCCTTTAGGTGCCATATAGACCTAACAATTGGTATCAGAGCCTAGGTCTCACAATTTTCATAAATCTAACAATTTAGTGAGATATGATCTTATGGCACACATGATGAACAAATTTGCTTCCTCAACTAGCTTAGAAGGGCAAAACACACATAGAACATTGTACTTTGATGGAACTAATTATTTGTATTGGAGGACTAGGTTGAGACATTATTTGTGAAGTGAAAGTGTAGATTTATGGCTTGTTGTTTCATGAAAGACCCTTTTGCCTTCCAAACTCGTAGGAAATGAATTGGTGCTTAAGGAAGATGATGAGTTAGATTAAAAAAAAAGAAAAGAAATTAGCCTCTTTAAATAGTAGAAATATACATATTCTATTTTGTGTGCTAATTATGGAAGAATTCAACATAATTTCTACATGCAAATCTACTTATGATATTTGACACACACTAAAAGTTATACATGAAGGTACAAATCAAGTAAAAGAGACTAAAATTAGCATGCTCACTCATCAATTTGAAGTTTTTAAAATGTCGCATGATGAAGATATTTCTACCATTTATGCTCATTTTAATAATATTGCTAGTGTTTTAAAAGGTCTAGGTAAGACTTATTCTAATGTTGAGCTTGCTAGGAAGATTCTTAGGTCTCTACCGAAGTCATGGGAACCTAAAGTAACCCAAATTCGAGAAGCAAAAGACCTTAACGTTCTCTCTCTTGATGAGCTCATTAGATTGTTAGTAACACATGAGATGATATTAAAGGATATGAAAGTTGAAGCTTTATCTAAAAAGAAGAACATAGCATTCAAGGCTATAAGAAAGGAGGAGAACAAAAAAGAAGAATCCTTGTATGGAAGAGAAGGAGAAGAATCAATTGCCTTATCACAAAAGGTCTAAGGAGGCTTATACGACGGAAGGCTCCCATCCGTAGGAGAGATGGTAAATCTTTGTCTAGAAATAAAATTTCTAACATAACATGTTTCGAATGTGGTGAAAAAGTTCACTTGAGTTCATATTGTCCACATATTCAAGAAGATGAAAAGAAAGAGAAGAAAGAAAGAGAAGAAAGAAAGAAAGGAAAGAAATGAGTCAAAGAAGAAAGTATTGAAGGTGGCTTAGAACGAATCAAGTAACTCCGAAAAGGAAGAACCTACAAACATATGTTTTATGGCACAAAACGAGGTAAGTTCCTCTCACTCTAATGATGAAAGTGAAGTTGAATATACATATCAAGAATTATTAGATTTTATTGAAGATTTAGCTAAGAAAAGGCCGAAGTTGCATGATAAAAATATGGAATCCATGAAAATGTTAAATGAATATAAATTAAGAAATGAAGGACTTAAGAAAGACCTAGATTTAATTAAAAAATATAATGATAAATTAGTAAATGAAAATTTAACTTTAAAGAAAGAAGTATAATCTCCTAAGGAATCAATTGCGAAATTTACTAAGGGAAATGAGAAATTAGAAACGATGCTAAGTTTTCAAAAAATAGGAAATGATAAACATGATTTAGAGTATAGTGATGGAGCATCTTCTAGCAAGAAAATTTTCATAAAGGAAAATAACTTAGAAGATGAATGTACTCCTAGGTCAGTTCAAAATGCATCAACAAGTAGACCTCAACCGAGGCATTATGCTTATATGTACACTCCAAGACCTAGGAGCTTTCCACAATGCTGATTTAATGATAGAAAAACTCTCACTCAACTTAGGCAAAAATTTCAATAAAGGTACTATAATGGTTTTAGGTATAGAAATGATTATGGAAGTGCATATAGGACTTATACTCCACTGTTTTTAACATATTATGGTTATCATGGACATATATCATGTTTTTTACTTTGATAGAATTAGGGATATTTCTCCAATAGGTAGAGATAAGTATATGAATAACATTCAAAGATCCAAGATGATGTGGGTACCTAAATCTGCATGATTTCTTTGTTCTGTAAGTCACCAAGAGAAGAAAAAAAAATGGTATGTGGATAGTAGATGTTTACGACACAAGGCTAATGATCCTTCATAATTTATCACATTCAAAAGTAAGGTTGGAAGATCCGTCACATTTGGTGATAATGCCAAGGGTAAGATAATTGTCATTGGAAAAGTTGGCAAGGATAATTATCCTTTGATTGATAATGTTTTACTTGTTGAATGATTGAAACATAATCTCTTAAGTGTAGGCTAATTATGTGATAAAGACTATAAAGTATGTTTTTTGTGCAAATGAATGTATTGTTTCAAAGATTAGTGATGATAGCATTGCTTTCTTAGGAAAAAGAGAAGGAACCATTTATATTGTTGATTTATATGATGTAACTAACCTTTAAAACAAGTTTTTAGTTTCTTTGAGTGAATGTTCTTGGATTTGGAATAGATGACTTGGACATGCAAGCATGGACCTTTTATCAAGACTCAATTTAAAACAACTTATAAGAGGGCTTCTAAGCATAAGGTACGGAAATGATAGAGTTTGTAGAGCATGCTAAATGGGAAAGCAATTAAGAAGCTCATTTCAAAGTAAGAAATCAATAACATCATTTAAACCTTTTGAACTTCTTCATATGGATTTATTTAGCCCTATTAGAGTAGCTAGTTTAAAAGCTCAGACATATGCATATATTATTGTTGATGATTTTAGTAGGTTCATATGGGCTTTGTTTTTAAGTTTAAAAGATGAATGTTTCCAGTCATTTGTAAGTTTTGCTAAGAAAATTCAAAATGAAAAAGGCATGTATATTATATCTATTAGGAGTGATCATGGTAGAGAATTTGACAATAACATGTTTGAATTTTTTTATGGTGATCATGACATTTTGCATAATTTTTCAGCGCCTAGGACTCCCCAACAAAATAGTGTAGTAGAATGAAAGAATAGGACTTTAAAAGAAATGGTTAGAACAATGATTAATTTGTATGAATTACCTAAGTTTTTTTGGGATAAAGCGGATGCATGTGAATTTCATATCATTAATAGAATTAATATAAGACATAAAATGGATAAAATGCCTTATGAAATTTTAAATGGTAAGAAACTCAAAATTAGTCATTTTAAGGTATTTGGTTACAAATTTTATATTTTAAACCCTAAGGATAGTTTAGGCAAGTTTAATTCCAAAATCTATAAAGGTATCTTTTTAAGTTATTCCTTAACCAGTAAAGTATATAGAGTGTTTAATAAAATAACTCATTTAGTATAAGAGTCTATCCAAGGGGTATTTGATGAAACTAACTCTTTTGAAAGAAAGAAAATTTTCGAAGATGATAATACAGATTTGTCTAAGAATTTAGAAGAATTATCACTTGAAGATGAAGGAAAAACCTCTTAAGAGCTAATTGTTAAACCAAGGGAAGCAATGAAGCACGCAGAGTTACTAAGAGATTGGAGATACAAGAAGGATCATCCCTTCAAATACAAATAATTAGTGATATTCAACAAGAGGTAACTATTCGTTCTCATTTCAATTTGTCGTATCTTGCTTTTATTTCTAAAATTTAACATAGGAATGTTGAAAAAGACTTAGATGATGAAATTTGGTTTTTAGTTATGAATGAAAAATTGAATTAATTTTAAAAAACAAAGATTTGAGCTTATTACCTAGGCCTAAAGATCATCCGATAATAGGTATTAAATAAGTGTTTAAGAACAAATTAGATGAACAAAGAAATATAGTTAGAAACAAGGCGAGATTAGTTGGTAAGGCTATAACCAAAAAGAAGGAATAGATTATGATGAAACATTTTCCCCTGTATCTATATCAGAAGCCATTAGATTTTTACTTGCATTTCCATCTCACATAGGATTAAATTATTTCAAATGGATGTTAAAAGTGCCTTTTGAATGGTTTTATACAAGAAGAGGTTTATGTTAAGAAACCTCATAATTTTTAAAGACATGATGCATCCCAAGAACATTTTTAAATTATATAAGACATTATATGATTTAAAACAAGCACCTAGAGCATGGTATGATAAATTAAGTACATTTCTACTCCAAAATGGTTTTGAAAAAGTTAAAGTTGATACTACTTTATTTATCAGAAAAAGAGAAGGAAGATTGTTGATTGTTTAAATTTATGTTGATGACATTATTTTTAATGCTACTAATGAGTTGTTATGCCAAGATTTTGCTAAGTGTATGAGTAGGGAGTTCGAGATGAGTATGATGGAGAATTGAACATCTTCCTTAGACTCTAAATTAGGCAAATGAAGGATAATACCTTCATCAACCAATTCAAGTATACAAGGGAATTACTCAAACTATTTGCCATAGATTAAAAAAAAAAACCATTGGGTACCCCAATGAGCACATACACAAAATTGAATAAAGATGAAAATAGTAATGAAGTGGATGTTAAGCAATATTGAGGTATGATTGGCAGCCTACTTTATTTAACTACAATATATTTGATATCATGTTTAGTGTGCGTTTATGTACTAAATTTCAATCATCACCTAGATAATCACATTTATTA
>JAOXYD010200602.1:0-22161 GCA_028565735.1 Pinacopodium congolense
TTTGATATCCAAGCTTTTGATCATCTAATGCTTGAGCTCTTCTACCTTAGTTCTATAAATATGATCTTGCACTTTAAACATCAACCTATCTTATAAAGCATAAAAAACTTAAACATTAATAAGAATAATATTTTGTCATCATCAAAACACATGATTAGAACCACCTTGATTAAACATTTTTTTGGCTATTTATGATCTTTAAAGTAACTTAATATGTAGTCCTTAGATATAATATGAACTATAAGGAGATAGCTAAACAGATCAATAAAGGATTCATTATCTTCAAGTAATTAAAGAGAATGTTTTACTATTATTGATTAGTAATAATTTAAGAATTCTTTAGTTAGAATGAATTGAAATTTAAAATTTTATTTTTAAATATCAATTATAAATTATTTAGTAATTAGTAAGAACGAATATAATTAGATTATATAGGGTAGATACTAATTCCATACTCTATTTCTAATTGAGACATTAGATGATGAAATGATTAAATTATATATTATAACCATACATAGACTAGTTGAGTCAAATCACTTTAACATTTCTAATATTTTATTAGTAATGATATGTTATTAGATATCAATCATGATCTATGATTATAAATTTTTTAATTAGAGAACTAAAGATAAATTCAAAAATTTTTATTTTATCTAATTTTAATTATGAATTATAATTATAATTTATAATGATTAATTTTTTGAAATTTTTTTAAAATGATAATATTAAGATGAAAATTTTGATAAAAATTATACACACAAATGATGGAAACATCTAGAACCACAAGGCTAAAACAAAGATAGAATAGTAGACACGTATTCATTCAATAGAGCACTAATGCATATCAATCTCCACTTCCAATAAAAATGAACCTTAGTCCCTATTTAACCATTTAGGATGCACTTCTAGTTTCTTTTATCTTGTAGATAGTTTAGCTAAAGTTCTAATCATTGAATACTTATATTTATAAAGTGCAACGAGAGAAACAAAGATCATGTACAACTACCCTCATCTTCTATATTCATAGGATAAGTAAAGGCTATAGTTTGAACCCTTTTCCATTGACTTTTAGCTTGTTACAATTTATAATGATTATTAGTAGATTAAGAATTTAATTGGTTATACATAAAGGTTTACTAAACAGAGAAACTTTAATTAAGTTGGACTTAATGATAAATTTTAAGAATCAAATATGTGATATTTAATTTTATTAAAATTAAGTTATAATTATAATTAAAGTTAGAATTTAATTATAATTTGTATGTAATTTAATATTAAGAAAAATATTATTTTTCTTATATAAGGAAGAAAAAATGTGGATAACTAGTAATAATCTTTTCTTTCTCTTAAAAACATTTTTTAGTTCTTCTTTTGTAAATCTGTAGATACTGTTAGAAGTTGAATGTTTGGACAATTGTGATTGACAGTTTCAAGAGAAGTAAAAAGCTTCAATAAATCATCTAATCAAATTTATCAAAATCCTTGTTGTTGTTTTTAATATTTTCCACTCAAGGTAAATTTTTAAAAAGTGATCCAAAGGGAAATTGCAAAATTAATTTTCACTTTGCCTATAATTTAATTGTGATTGGTTTCCTAATAGTAGTGTTAAAGTCACCTTCAACTAATTTGACTTGATTCATATCCTTGATAATTATTAACTTTATTAATATACAAGAGTTGCATATACAATGTTATGTTTTCTATTTTAGAACAAATACTTTTTTGCTTTAGAATTTTGCTTTTTGTTCCCTATAAATATTAATATTTGCTATTTTTTTAATGATTTCTTTGCAAATTCTGTTTTATGCTTTATTTATTTATGTTTTTTTATTTTTTAAAAATATGAATATCTTTTGAAAGTGTTCTAGAAATATTTTTTACTTATGAAATATAGAAATTATCATCTGCTACCTCCATATTTTGGAAAAATTGATGCCTTAATTTTAGAAAAATGATATATAAACGATCCAAATTTAAAAAATATACAAGATTTTATTAATGGAAATTTGGAACAATCTTGAATATATGATATGCTAAATATTAAGATAGATGCATTCAATGCATTCATCAATATTTCAACAAACAAGATCAACATTTTATTTAGAGCATAACGAAAATATAGAATGCATACCTCCAATGTTTGGGATAGAGTCTTGATGGTTCCTCTCCATCTTTTACAACCTACAAAGAAAAGAAGAACAAAATAGAATTTGCAAAAGGAGCTGATTGTAGAAAACCCCTATTTTCTCTTACACCTTAACATGTCATATATTATGTTCTATATTGATGTATGTGGACTATAGTTTAATGGGCCAACTTATAGTAATTGGGATCCTACCATGTGCCTCAAATACAATTAGTAAAATATTAACCATCCCATTATAGTTATTAAACATACATTAGTTAATTCAATTAATGGTTTGAAATGGAATTAATGTTGAGTTTATATTTGTCCATATAATTTCTGACACAATCCCTATAGGTTTGTAATTTGGGAATTTTATTGTTAGAATCCTGTCGTATGAAAAATGTTGTTGCTGGTGTTGAAAATTTGAATATTGTATTTGGATTTTCTGTTGATATCTGCATTTAGAGTGATGTTATTATCTAGTATCCTTGATTTTCTACATATAAGGCGAAAATTGTGAGCTTGTTAGAATCTAAAAATTTTGAAATTTTTATTTAAAATTTCGAATTACTAATTCAATTAGTGTATTTGACAATTAAACCGGTATTTAAACATTGGCTGGGAAGTGTTTGTTAGTTAAAATTATAAACGAATAAACCACAAAATTGTTTAAATCTAGTTAGATAGGTCTCCGGCAAAACCACATCAAGTTAGGTTTGGGTGATGATGTCGAATTCTATTGATTACCAATGAGAAATAACTATAAGATGGCAACAGGGGCATGTGGTTCTTAAGGATAAAAATGGCACGACAACAGATGTTCACAGGAGATGATTAAACAAAAATAGAGAAACGATAGAGAGAAAGAAAACGTGTAGAAGAAGAAGATAAGGCTTACGACACACATGCACTAGTTAAAGAGGGTAGAGGACTTGGCTGGCACATGCCAATCAGAGCCCCCACATCAATCAAGAACACACTTGATAGGAAAAATACTAGCACGAGTACCACACACGTCAACAATCCCTCTCCTCCCAATTTTTATATTTAAAAGTCTTTTGATAATACTAAATTAATAATCCTTAATTAGATTAAGGGCTCTAAATAAATTTGAAATTTTTTTCTATCAGTTTAAAAATAACTTTTAAAGATTATATTTATTAGGATTATGCGTGGAATTTAGTTTAATTTTTTTAAAAGTTGAATAATTAAATTAAATTAGTTATTAAATAAATAATCAAAATTAAGAAAAGCACTAACATTAGAATCAAGAGAAGTGTTAAGATTATCTTTCATAATTAGATTACCTTATAATACAATGAAATTATATTAATTATTATAAGACTTAAAAAATTTTAAATCTCTTATTAAAATATTAAGTTCATGTTTATAACATAATCGTTGCCTTCCATTATTATAGGACTAAACTGATGTTCTATTTATTATTAGGTTTGTTGAGTAAATTCAAGGTTGCTTTAACTCAATATATTTGATCCTATAATAATGGGTCCTACTTAACTATATTTATATAATTTAGATGAGAAAACTCATGATCATATAAATTTAAATGTATAATTAGGAATAATATATAACATATGTTTTGGTAAGGATTTGTCACCTAATATATTTAGAAGTTATATCAAATGTGAATAATAAGAATGTTATCTATTTAATTTTAATTTATTTAATTTGTTAAGTAAATTCAAGATCAATTAAATTGGAATTGGATCCCAGATCACTAGAAAATTAAATGATATTTTCTTGGATTAATATTGGAAGCTATTAATTTGTTTAAAATAGTGGGAGTAATTATATATTAAAGTCCCTATTTATTTAGCTTTTGTGGCATAAACTTATACTTGCTCTTTTATATTTTAATTATTACAAAACGAGTACAAATTTATCTATAATGAGCATCATGAATACTAATAGATTGACTTAAACTAACTCTTTAGACTAGCTACATATCTTGAGAATTGTTTTCACATAAGCAAATAACTTATATGTTCTTGATACTAAGATTCTACCTAAGCTTAATATAGATGTCGTAGATAATGTTTGGGAGAAATATCAATGTCATGTAAATGATGATAACCAAGCTTCATCTTTAATGCTAGTTAGTGTTTCTCCAAAGCTTCAGTGACAACATGATACCATTGATGCCATGTCTATGACATTGTATCTTTAATAGTTGTTTGTTGCATGAGTCGAGTAGAAAGGTTTAAGATTCTTAAGCATTGTATTAATGTAGGATGATACTAAGACCTTAAATAGAGTTACATATACCGAAGATGGTTGATTTTATTAAAAAAATTAAATCAACTGGGTTATGTCATAGATAACAAGTTGATCATTAATTTAGTGCTCCAATCTCTGACATCCAACTTTTCTTAGTTCATCATCAATCTTTACATGAATCAAAAGGATATAATGATGTCAAAACTATTAAATATACTCAAGATTATAAAAGGATGCTTTAAAAAGGAATCCAGTTCTCGTCTATTTGTTGGTTCTTTAAAGAATAAGATTAAGATTCTTAAGAAGAATAAGAATAAGAAACAAAATACTTTTTATTAAAGTAGAAAATCTAATTGATAGTGTTAAAAGAAAAATGACAAAGGCATTTGTTTTCACTATAGGGTTAATGAACACCAAAAGGGGAATTGCAAGCTTATCTTGCTAGTTTGATAGAAAAGAATCTAATTGCTAGCTTGATGGAAAGAAACTAAAGGTAGCTTCATATTCAGGTATGCTTACGATTGAATTCAATCTTTTTCCTTCTATTTCAAAATTTTGAGTATTAGATATTGATTGTGGATCCCACATTCATAACAATGTATAAGTACTAATAGAGAGTACATCATTCAAGAAAGACAAAGTGAACTTATGAGTTGGAAATAGAGCAAGAATTGATGCATTAACTTTAAGAACATGTAGTTTAACTTTGCGTTATGGCTTTGTACTTAAACTTAATAATTATTATTATGTTTCAATGATTTCTAGAAACATCATTTTTATTTCTGGTTCAGACATGAATAGATTTATGATAAAAGAAAATTATGTGACTAAAATCCATCTTATTTATAGTATTGTAGGTTAAGTTATATCAATGAAACTATAATCACAAAGTTATATAAAAAAGTATATTTAGATCTTTTTAATTATAAAACATATGAAACTTGTGAATATTATTTATTGGATAAGATGACTAAATTGCTCTTTATTGAAAAGGGACAATGTACTAGTGAATTATTACAACTTATACATATAGATGTATTTAGTCTTATAACTACTTAAGATAAAAGTAAATATACTTATTTGTTACATTCATAAATGATCATTCTAGATATGGTTATATCTAATGAAATAAAAGTCTGAATCATTTAAAAATTTCAAAGAATTTAGACTTAAGGTTGGTAAACAAACTTGTAAGAGTATTAAGATATTTAGTTCTATTTAAAGTGTTTATTATTTAGGCCATTTCTTGGTTACTTAAAGAAGAATGAAATTATCTCTTAATAGATCCCATCTACAGCTCCGTGACACAATGGATTGTCTAAAAGAAGAAACTATACTTTATTAGATATGATACATTTCATTATGAGTTATGTAGATATTTTAATTACTTTTTATAGGTATCCCTTAAGATTGTTACTTACCTTATACATAAAGTTTCATCCAAATCAGTTGATAAGACTTTATTTGAAATATGTATTGATGCTTAATTTAAGTTATTGCACTTAAATATTTGATGATGTGATGCTTATACAAAGCATGTAATATTTGATAAGCTTTAAACTAAGTTAAACACTTAAAAATTCATGGGATATCTAAAAGAGAGTCTCGATATCAATTTTATTATTGTCTTAAGAAAAAGGCGTTGTTCTCAAGATATGCTAATTCCTAAAAATGAAATTTATTCTTAAAGAAAGTATTAGGAGTAAAAGTAGAACTTTAAAAAGTTTAAAATTTTCAAAATCACATAAAAGTAGAATATGAACCTTAAGTTAATATATTAGATGTATAATCGATGATTCAAGGGATAGATAGTTTGTGTCCCACTAACAGGGTATTTCATCATCCTATTAGATTAGATCTACATATTAAAATTGAAGTGATGATGTATTGCTTATAAATGATGAACCTACAAATTTCAAGCAAGTACTTTCAGATATTGAATCTTTTAAATGACATTAAGTGATAATCAGAAAGAGCTAAAAAAGCACACTTTCAGAGCTTCTCTCTTCCCCATCCTTCCTATATGATTATTGTTATCTCTTTGTTTCTGTTCCTTTTTATCTTTCCTTCTTATTCCTTAGTCTTCTCTCCCAACTTTATTCCTTGTGTGGTCCTCGTTCTTCCTTCCTAGTTGGTGCCCGTGTTGTCTCATCCCTTTCTTTCCTTATTACCCTGACCTTCAGCTCGGTTTGCCTTCCTTCTAGTTGTTTCCCCCTTTTTGGTTTTGTTTTTCCTATCCTTATTATTCTCCCTTCAATATTTTTCCTTCATCTCTTTCCCTGCCAAGCGAGTTTCCTACCCAAAGGTTGCCTTTTCTATTTTACACTTTCGAATAACTAATTTTTAAAATTATTCAAATGGTTTTATCACTTTCCTTTTTTGACATGTCTTCAAGTTGAAGATACTTAACACTTTTCCTTAAGCTTTGGCTTCTGCTGCTATTGGACTTGAGCCAATTGGCCTCATCTAGTCTTAGCTCATACTATCTCTTCAAGCCTTTCTCCTTTACAGATTACTCCTCCTTCTACCAAAACTCCTCTTCTACAGCCTCTAAGTAGTAAGCTTTCTCTAGGTTTGGCTCATGCTGAGGTTACTAAGATCCTTTAAGGCCTGTCCCTTCCTCAAGGTCTAGCTTTTGCTAGCATTCCTAGCCTGCCTCCCTCTTCTTTAGACCTCAGTGGTTCGCCTATTATAGATTTCCCTCCTCTACAACTTTCAAAATCAACAGGGTCAAGCTAACAAGTTATTGGGACTTTTCTAACCCTTACCCGAGGGATTTGAAGCCAAGTTATAAGAGAAGTACATAATGAGAAGAAGCTACTCTACATTCCCCCTCAATAGCAGGATGGTTCTAACACGATCTATCCACCTATTATGTTTCTTAAAATTGGAGCTAAAAGGTGGAAATCTTGTTTAGTTATATTTTTCACACACAAAAAATAGTTTCTTTTCTGACTGTAAACCACTAGGTTCAACTAAACTGCCAAACAACATGGCTTAGAGGAGGTGTTGTTAAAGAATGAGGAGTTGTTCCTATTTAAATTCAATTCCATCGAAGCTATTAACAAAATTCTAGAAAACAATGTATAGCATATTCAATAAAGACCAATCTTTCTCAATAATGACAACCTAGTCTTCAAGATATGAGCTAGAAACATGTTCTCATATGGATATTAATCCACCATCCTGCCCTAAAATATTTTTCAACTACTGGTTTAAGCTATTTAGTTTGTTTTGTATGAAACCTTCCCCCAATAGCCAACATAAAATGTGGAAACCAATTAGTTAGGTTTTCTTAACAGGCAAATATATGGATATTATGTGATTGGAGAGCTGTAAGGAGGAGACATAAGATGGCCACAGATTCATTATGAATGATGCACTAAATAAGCAAGATATTGCTTCCAAACAACAAAATTTATAAAAGGATGATGAGAGACAATGAGTTGTGGATGGAGGTGACCAAAGTTCAAAAGGTTTGGTACTGAAACTTATAGTGAATGCTAATAATGTGGCAACTCAAGAGGAGGTTCTCCTTGTAATGTAGCTTAAATTTAATCTAGTTTACAATGAGGGAAAGATTGAAACATTTGAACCTGAGATAGTTAAAGCAATGTAACTCTGTGAGGAGATAAGTTTAACACAAACTGAGACTATAAGCAAACCTGTGCTAGAGATTATTAAACATGAGTTAGAAATAGAGAAGAAATATTTTAGTTATTAGGGGCAGCATACCAAAAAAGAAGGAAACAAAGTAGATTGCACTAATCAACTCTTAGTTGTCTTAATTGAGGAAGATCATAATACTAATTCAAGTTTATCCCTAAGGGGAGATAATATAAATGGGAAGCAAGATCCATCAGATGTTAATGGAGAGATAGTGATGTTAAATTAAGCAGAGGAGCTTAAGGATGATAAAATCCTTAAGGTAGGATTATCTACTAATATAAGTGGTGTAAGCAATTTAACCAGGAGGAAATCTGGTAGAAAAACCAAATCTAAGATACTCTGTTAATGTCTATATTAGTATGGAATGTAACAGGGTTAAACATCCCTAATAAATAAATGGTTATAACCAAGTTTTTGAATTCAATTAAACTTGATTTTGTTGGCCTCTTAAAAACTAAAATTAATTCCATTCCAAGCAAACATATTTGGTTCATAGACAAAAGTTGTAGAATTCTATCCAACATTTAGGCACATTATAATGGTATAATAATCATTACTTTTAAGCCTAATATTTTTACTCTTTATTCTTATTCCTTTTATAGTAAAATGAGGCATTTGGTTCTTAACTATAAACATGCTCAATGCATTATCAATATGTCAGTTATGCATGCTTCAAATTTGGGTTTCCAAAGGAGAAATCTCTAGAGTAGCTCATTAGATCTTAAGAGGAACATTCACTCTTCATGGTTTGTTATAAGTGATTTTAATTGCATTGTTGTAGTTGATGAAACTAAGTATATATAAGATAACAGGAGTTGTGCTAGATTCTGCAATGAATTTAGAGATTGTATATATGCAGTTGGCCTCTCTAATCTTGGTTTCCTTGGTAATAAGTATACTTAGTTCAACAAGTAGTAAGGGAGCAATGCACAGAGAAGGAAGCTAGAAAAATCATTGGTCAATAGCCAGTGGATGGAATCTTTTCCACTTAGCAAGTCTAAGTTTGGTTAAATCCTGACTTCAAGCCATAGCCCCATTGAAGTTTCTAGTTTTGAAAGCTAGAAATGTGCCAAAACTCCATTCAAATTCTTTAACCACTTATCTATTCTTCCAAGGTTTGAACAAGCAGTCAATAGAGGATCCGAGAGGCCAGCTACAAGTTATTAGGAGTTTAAACCATGCAATGAGCTTAATAATATTAAGATTAATTTGAAAAGACTCTTAAAGGAGAATATAGAGCATGTATAAGGCAGATCTAGCTAGGCTAAAACTTGAAGAATCCCAAAGAAATCTTTGGAATGACCCGACCAATTATCAATGTATAATACAAGAGGAATCATTATTTAATAGCCTTTACTCAACTTTTCAATTCCATTATTCAATCATTAAACAAAATTCTAGAGTGCAATGTTTGAAGGATGAAGATGAAATCATTTCCTTTTCTATAAATCCTTACTCTAAAGGATAAAAACAAATAGAATAACTTTTATTTGTGATTATAGTGGCAGAACTATTAGGGAGCAGTAGAAGATCCAAAACATTAGGTAAAAGTGATCAATGTAGTCCTATTAGCTTAATTGCAGTAAGTTAATAGACTCATGGATCTGGTAAGTGCTAAAGAAATAACAAAAGAGGTAAGATCCTTAGCATTGGAAAAAGCTCCAAGGCCAAATGGATGTAATGCTCTCTTCTTTCATAAGACTTGGAACTATTTAGGAGACCTTCTAATCAAAGCAGTCCAAGATTTCTTCTCCTCAAACAGGCTATTAAAAAGCTATAATAAGAATTTCATAAGCCTTATTCCTAAGACAACTAACCCATCTTTATTTGGATACCATAGACCCATCTCTTATTACTTATTTATCTATAAAATAATCTGTAAAATCCTTACTTAAAGACTGAATCTATCCTTAATCATTTAATTAATTCTAATCAAGCAACATTTATACAAGGACGATCTATTAGAGACCATATTTTTTTGGTATAAAAACTTACATGAACTTATTATAAAGGGAAAGGAGCACAATATTATGCTATCAAGATTGATATGTAGAGAGCTTATGACTCCATAAGCTAGGAGTTTCTTGGTAATGCCCTTACTTGTTTTGGTTTGCCCTTTAAATTTGGTGGATGGCTCATGGAATGCATAACTACTTGTTTATTAAGCATCTTGGTTAATGGAATTCCTACTAAACTTTTCTAATGGAAGCAAGGTTTGAGGCAAGGTGATCCCCTTTCACCTTACCTCTTCATTTTATATATAGAAATATTTAATATGCGGCTCAATAAGAATATAGCCTTGAAGCCACAATTCTAATTTAATATCAAGTGCAAAGAGATAAGGATCCATAGCTTAACCTTTGTTGATGTCATCTTAGTATTTTATAGAGCTAATGTATTGTCAATCCATATCATACTTGAAGTCGTTAACAAGTTTTCTAGCATTTTTGGCTTAAGAATGAATAATAGTATGATTCATATCACCTTTTCTCAATTTGCTACTTAATCAGGTACTAGGATTGCCTTGGATACTATAATTTTAATTAAAGAATTACCTTTTAAGCATCTAGGCTTTCCCTTAATATAAAAAAAGCCCCTCTTATAGAGACTATATAGAGCTGCTAGAAAGAATAAATAGAAGGATAACTTGTTGGTGTAATATAATGCTTTCTTTTGGGGGAAGGTTATAACTAGTAAGGAGTGTACTAAACTTCTTGAACATTTATTGGTCTTCTTACCTTATTATACTTGGTAACAAAGAAATTTAAAAGAAGCTTGAGAAACTTCTTATAGAAAGGTGATCCAAAGGAAAAAAACATGGATTTGCTAAGGTTAGGGGGAATTATCTAGCATTACTTAATAGGTAAAGAGATCTTTGAGTCATTCCCATAAAAATGTCAATCAAAACTAACTTAGTTAAAAAGGGTTCGCAGATTGCTATTTGATAAAAATGTCCTATGGGTGAGATTAATGAAAACTTTTCTTCTAAAAGGGCATAGTTTGGGGAGCATAAGCTAGCCAATAACTCCTCTTGGTTTATCCAATAGCTTTTCAAATTTAGAAGCTCAGACCATATATTATTAAAAAATAAAATAGATAATGGAAGAAATACCTCCTTATGGTTTGTAATTAGATAGACCTAAAACCATTGTGCTTAGTTCTAGAAGCCTTCAACCTTAGACATTCCTTAACATAAAGTGCAAAGGATGCTGCTCTCATATCAAGTAATGCTTAGGTCTGCGCCATCTGAGGTTTGAGTATCATTTAGTCGAACCTACCTATATATAATCCCAATCAAGAATTAGATGATTAAGTGATCTGGACCCTATAGCATTCTAGTAACTTTTGTAACCTTTCCTTCAGAATTTTTTTATAGGGAACTCACCTGCCTGTCCCTTGTTCAAGCTAGTTTGGAAAAAATATAGCCTCCCAAAATTTAAATTAATTATGTGGCTAGTTTGTAATAACAAACTTGATACAATAAATAGAAAAAGATGGAGAACTAATCAGGGTAGATGCTGCAAATTGTGTATAAAAGACATGGAATCTATGGATCATTTATTCTTCAAGTCCAGGTGCTCCTTATTGCTTTGGAATAGAGTTCAAAGGCTATTCTCTATTATTTAATTCAAAAAGTCCTAAAGTTCCATTCAAAGCTAGTATATGTCCCTAAATAGCCTAGCCCTTGGTAGCCATACATTCTTGCTTCTAGCCATTTCATACTTAATGTACTCTATATGGAGGGAAAGGAACCTTAGAATATTTGGGAATGAAAGTAAAAATGAGGATACCTTTGTTAGAGATTCATTACAGTGGATAAAGGAGGTTATGAGAATAAGAATGGGAGTTGTTGGCCTCTTTCAAGGAATTGTGAGTACATGAGAACAATGACCATCTTCATTTTATATGGATTAGATTGAATCTACAAAAATCCTTAGTTACTTTATTATTTGATCCAAGTTAGCTCTTAGCTAAGGTCTTTTCCTTATTATGTATCTTGTTTTATAGCCTTAAATGGCTAAAACTGATTGTACTTTTAAAAATGGAATGCAACCAATGAATCTAATATGGAATCCATATACATTAATAAAACATAGACTTTGGTATATGTATTTTAAAATAATGTACCTATTAGGTGCAAGTGAATTTTTAAGAGAAAAACTGAAACAAATAGTAATGTACATATGTAAAAAGCAAGGCCAGTGAAAAAATATTATTAAAACAATGAGTTGATTTTGATGAAAAAAAATTTATGTTATCATTGCTTATGATCCTATTTGCTATTTCTACGTACAATGATTATGGAATTTGGAAAATGGATATCAAAATAGCATTTTTCAATGCAAATTTTCCTGAGGATGTGTATATGATATAAGGGTTTTGAATTAAAAAAGTTACTGAATTAAGTGTGTAAGTTTTAAAGTCCATTTATGAACTTAAGTAAATGTCACAGAGTTGGAATATTCATTTTGATGAGCTAATTAAAGAGTTTAATTTTTAATAAAAATTTTGGATGAACCTCGTGTTTATAAGAAGTTTGATGGAAGTACAGTCATTTTTATAATGCTATATGTAGATGATATAGCGCTTAATGGGAATAATATATCTATACTTCAATTTGTAAAAATTGAGTTGTCTAAAACTTATCCATGAAGTATACAAGAGAAGAAATCTATATTATGGTAATGAAGATATATAAAGATAGATAAAAGAAGTTAACTGATTTGTCCCAATTATGTACATAGATAAAGCACTAAGGAATTTTAGTATGAAAAATTCTAGAGGGGGATTCTTATTGATGTCACATGAGTTCTCTCTCTAAAATATATGTTCTAAGACATATAAAAAGGGAAATATAATGGATTATAATCTATATGTTTTAGCTATTTGATCAGTCATATATGTAATGTTATGTATGAGATCATATATTTCTTATGCTTTGATTATAACAGAAAGATATTAAGCTAATCTTGGTGAAGGTCACTGAACAACTATGAAAAATAACTTAAAGTACTTAAAAATAATTAAAGATATTTTATCGGTCAATAGAGAAGTTGAACTGAGAGTTAAAGGTTATTCTGATACTAATTTCCAGATAGATCACAATGATATTAGATCATAATCAAGGTACACATTTACTCTTAATGGTGATATAGTTAATTGAAAAAGTTTCAAACAATTGATCATTGTAGATTTTATGATTGAGGCTAAGTACATTATAATTTTTGAGGTAGCAAAGGAAATAATTTAGATCAAGAAGTTCATTACCAAACTTAGAATGGTTCTCAGCATTGTTAATCGAACAATATTATACTATGACAATAATGAGACTATTTCACAAGAGAAGGAACAAATGTCTCATTAGTGATCCAAGCATGTACTTCAAAAGTTTCATTTAATCTAGGAGATAATGGAGCAAAAGGATGTCATATTAGGGCAAGTTCTCAATAAAGACAATACGACAAATCCTATCTCTAAGCCATTGTCTCAAAAGAGACATGATCAGTATGTAAAAAGATATAGTATTAAATACATAGGTAATTAACTTTAGTACAAGTGTAAGATTGTTAGTTTATGCCTTTATAGCCAATCACTTAGTTGTAAATAAGTGTATGATATTGTAAATTTATTTAATAAAGGCATTCTTTATTTTTGTTTATTTTGTTTATTATTTTTGGTAATTATCAATAAAAATAGAACTCCTAGAATAATTACTATGTAAATGAAAGGTATGATAAATTTATAATTATAAGAATCCAATTATAATTTTCTATTATTTCCAAATTATTTCTAGTCATAGTTTCATTGAGATGGGGTGCTAATAGAATTGTAAGATGGAATAAGTTATATTTGTTTTTCTTATGAAGAAAATAATTGATCTCATAAATTAAAGTGTGGAGACATTTCAACAAAAATTTGAGTGCTTATTAAAAAATAAATTCATTGAACTGGCCTGATTATGAACATCTCAAATGGAATATTACTTGTGTATCTGTAAATTACCTCATTATAATAGTTTTATAATTCATCTTTAAACTTGATATTACCACAGTTATCTAATATATGAATTATTATGTTTTTATACTATTTATTAGCTATATTCTATACAGTAGCTTAATCGGTAGTACTTAAATATAATATAAACTACAGAAAAACAATTGAGTGAATCTATAAAGGATTCATATTTGAGTGAATTAATAAAAGATTCTTCACTTTAAAATAATCAGAGAAAGTGCTCCATTATTCTTAATTAATAATGATTTAGAAATTCTCTTACTAAAGTTAATTGAAATTTAAAAAGTTTTTAAAAATATCAATTATAAATTATTTACTAATTAATAAGAACAAATATGACTGGACTATAAAGTATAAATGCTAATTCCATACTCTATTTCTAGTTGGAATATTGGGTGATTGAATGATTAAACTATACATTATAACTATACACGGATTGGTTGAATTAAACCACTTTAACATTCCTAATATTTAGGTAGTCATAATATGATGTTATACATTAATCATGATCTATGATTGTAAATGATTTAATAGGAAAATTAAAGATAAATTAAATTAAATTTAATTATAATTATAATTTAATTTATTATTAAAATTTTAGAAATCTAATAGGTCATACATAAAGTTTTATTAAAGGAGAGAAATTATAAATAGGTTGAACTTGATTGTAAAGTTTGAAAAACTTTAAAGGATAAATATATGATATTTGATTTTATTAAAATTAAGTTATAGTTATAATTGAAGTTCGATTTTAATTATAATTTGAATTTAATTTATAATTAAGAAAATTGTGATTTTTCCTATATAAGAAAGAAAAAGCAAGAATGGCTAGCATTATTCTTTTCTTACTCTTGAAAATGGCTAGCACTATTATTTTCTTACTCTTGAAAATAGTTTTTAAGTCTATTTTGTAACCTGTGAATATTGATTAGAGCCTAGTTGCATGAACAATTGTGGCTGACAATTTTAGGAGGAGTAAAAAGATTCAATAAAAAAGATAAACAGGTGAAAATTTAAAATTAATTTTTACTTTAAGATACAATGAGACTTGGTTTCCCAACAAGACTAAGATATTTTAATCAACTCTTAATTATATTTTACGTTCAATCATTTCTTGTAAGTAGTAAATACATGCTTATAAAATATGATCTTAACTAATTTATAGCATGGACAAGGTTTTATATAATGATTAGAGATAGGAAACTCCTCAATATATGAAATTTTAGTTGTTTGTATAAAAGACAACCTATAAATAACTCTAGAAATCAATGTTACTAAAAGATTTTTCTTAAATTAAAAATAAAAGGATAACTTGAGGAATTTATTTACACTGAACCAAAATGTTAAATGCTTTAAACTTTTCTTATCTTTTCATTTTTCTTCCTCTTCAACTTTCTTGTTGAATCAGGAAGTGATCTTAAATATCAATTTAAACTTTTACTGAGCGCCCCCATTAGAAGTTTAATTCCAAATATGAGTTTCAAGTTGATTACAAGATCTAGATGCCTCTCTTATAGTGGTTATAAGTTAAACTTTGCTATGATTTCTCAATCATAAAATGATAAGCTCTTTTACTTTCATGTGCTAGACAAAAGTAGAAAAATCATAAAGTTTAATTTGTATATAGATTCTTAAAAATAATATGTAACACAAAAGTTTCATATTTTACAAATTCAAAAATATTTATCAAATTAAAAAATTTCAAGAATTTTTTCATAAAATTCAAGAGGTTCTTTAAACTTCTCCTTAATTTAACCAAGATTATTGTTTGTAACTGAACATTTTTAATAAAATAAATTAGAAATTATAAGTAATTAAATACTAATCTCAAATTTATACCATACAACATTTTCAAAAAAAATTAAAAAAAATATTAATCATTTTGCAGTCAACCTTACAAAATGGAATTCTGGTATGTTTATAGTTAAAGAAATTGAAAAAGTGACAGAAGTTTATTTCTAAAGTTTTGAATTTTACAAAGCTTTATGATCCTCCATATATACATAAAGTTATGTATTTTAGATTTTTCTATATACATGGTAAAATATCAATCACAAAATAGCACGATATACTAGAAAACAAATATTCTCATAATCAATGTGAAGATGCTTCAAATCTTTATGTTAGCGTTTATTATCTAACACTCCCCCTCAAGCTAGAGCCAAAGAATTGATGAATCCAAGCTTGATCATAGGCTGATGAAATTGAGTAGAGGGTAAGACTTCAATGAACATCTTTACAAATTGATCACCAATTCAAACATAATAGGGTGTAATAAAAGGCTGGTTGCCTAATGTAATGACATTATACTTTGATATGTTTTTTCTTTCATGAAATACCAGGTTAGCTACAATGTACATATCAGCTTAATTATCACATAGCAAAGGAATGAGGGTGATACACAAATAACTCATATTAGTAAGGAGGCATTTAAGCCATACTAGTGTTCATAAGCTGTGGAAGCTATAACAATAACATGCTATTGTTTATTTTTCCATGAAACCAAATTTCTATCAATAACATACAATAGCCAATAGTGGAGTAGTGATTTACAGTATTTCTAGCCCAATCAGAGTCTGTATAACCCATAATATTAGTATGTCTGTTATAGGTCATTCCACAACCTGTTGTTCCTTTCAAATATTGCAAAATATGTTTCACCATATACTGGTGACGAGTAATAAGGGCATACATATGTTGATTAAAAAGACTTACAGTAAAAGTAATGTCAAGTCTAATAATAGTTAAGTAGATAAGCTTACTACCAGCTTTTGATAATAGGTCGGAGATTTAAGAGATTTCCTTGAGTGTCAAGTTTTAGTTTGTTATCTAAATATGTGGCCAAGTAGTTTTACTATGTTGCATGTTAGAATTTTGAAGCAAATCCAAAATACATTTTTATTGATTAATAAAAAATTCTTTACTTGAATGAGTCATTTTAATACTAAGAATATATTTTAGAGAGCCAAGATCCTTAGCTGGAAATTGACCTTGAAGAATATTCTTGAGTTAAATGATATCATCAACATTTTTACCACTAATAAGATCATCTAATAAGATTAGAACCATTAATCTGTCTACTAGGCAAAGCTGAACATATAAAGAAAAGTCAATCGAACTCCTTAAAAAACCAAGAGCTGTAAATGCTGAGCTCAACTTAGCATACCACCCAAACTTTACTTCACCCCATAAATATATGTATAAAGTTTATAACCAAATTGATATTATTGGTTTGTATATGTCCTGAAGGAAGCTTTATGAATAAACTCTCTTCGATATCTCCATAAAGAAATGTATTTTTTTTATGTCCAATTGAAATAAAGACCAATCATTGTTAATAACAACATATAATAAAACTTTAACCATGATTATTTTTTGCAATAGGGGCAAACGTTTCCTTATAATCAACCCCAAAATTTTGATTAAATTCTTAAGTAACAAGACGAGCTTTATAACAAATATATGGATCCATTATAATTGAATTTAGTCTTAAAAAATCAATGACTACCAATGGCACATTTACCACCTAGAAAAGGAATAATACTTCATGTATTATTTTCAGCGAGTACTATCAATTCTTCAGTTTTAAACTTCCTCGACACATCTTAAAAATAAGCCTATTAAAATGTATTAGGCTTATAAAGTTTAGAGATAACTGTAAGCAATGCTTTATGTATTAGTGATAATCTCTAATAATCAGATACTTAGTAAGAGGGTACTTGATTGCATAAGCAACATAATCCTAAAATTTTATAGGAGGATGATGATTTCATAAAGGATTATGCAGAGATTGAGTGATCTTGTGTAGCAATATTTTATCTCTTAGATACAGTAGAGGAGTCTTCAGTAATTTCTTTAGTTATGGCTGGAGTTGATGTAATATGTTCTAAAAAATGTTAATAGCACGACTCAACATTGGAAAAGATAAAAATTCAGCTAATGTAGCCTCCTAGTTAAGTGTCATAAAAAAGGGGGTTAAATCAAACATCTTTAGTAATATATAATTTCTTAGTGATTGCATCATAACAATTGTATCCTTTATAAGTTTATGAATATCCCAAAAAGATACACTTCATTGCTCCTAGGTTAACCTTATCATGGTGAGTAACTGAGGAATGTACTATGTAAATGCAACACAAAATCCTTAAGTGAGAGAAATCTTATTTTTTAAACTACAAGACTTTATAAGGAGATTTGAAATCCAGCACCCGGCTAAGCAACAGATTAACAAGATAAGTAGCAGTAAGAATTTCACAAGACCAAAAAGACTTCAAAACATTCATTTTAAGTATAATTAATCTAGTTTTCGCTAATAAATCATGATTTTTATGTTCAGTTACGAGATTTTATTGAGGTGTATTTACACAATTAGTCTGATGCAATAGTCCTTTAAAGATTAAGTAGTTTTTCATGTCATAGATCATATATTCTAAGCCATTATCATATTAAAGAACTTTAACGGAAGCAGAGAATTAATTAACAATCAATGTATGAAAGTCCTTAAAATAATTTAATATTTCACTTTTCGATTTTAATAAATAAACACACGTAACCCTTGAGAAATCATCAATTAAGGTAACAAAGTATTTAAAACCATCAAGAGAAATAGAAAAAAGTCTCTATATATCCGAATGAGCAAGTTCAAATGTTTTAGTTGTTCTAAACATAGATGGATTAAAAGGAATCCTAGTAAACTTAGAATAATGAAAAATTTTACAACCATGAACTTCTTTTAAAAAACTTGAAACTATTTTAGTAAGGACTTATTTTGATAGATGCATTAAATGATGATGGCATAAGAAATGCTCATTAATAAAAGTGGAAATAGCTTGAAAACTCTTAACAATTCTGGAATTAGAAGAGAAAAGGCACCCATGGCAAATAAAAGAGTTTGAGAAATAAACAACAAAAAAATGGTAAAGAGACTGGACCTGTTACTCTAAGATCATGAAGAAATTGAGAAGGAAGAAAAAAATTAAAAAATTAATAGAGATTTTGTTACTAAAATTATGTATTTTACAAAGCTTTATGATCTTGATATATACAAAAGGTAGATATTCTAGATAGTTTAGTATATATGGTAAAATATCAACGACAAAAATAACGAGATACACTATATTGTCTAACAGCAATAATAGAAGTACATGTATATTTTGCATCCTTTTGTTTAGCCCTTTTAAGTTATTTTTAAAATTATCATTTAATTAAGTAAAATTTCACATCATTTTCATGTTAAAATAATGATTAATTCTATGATTATTTTCCACATTCTTTATGAATTTCAATAAAATTGGACAAGTAAGAGAATATTTATATCATTATACCATGTCAATGGGCATTACATGAAAATTTAGTCTTTTAGCTTTAGTGTCAACGTTTTCTGTTTATTAAGGGTAATGAGTTCATGAATTAATTATATATCTTTTTTGATAGGTGAAATTTGTATTCAATATATATCTTAAGAGTGTTGAGCTATGGATTTAATTATGTCTTTTTCTTTGGAAATAAATATGTGTTGTTTGGTATATGGTGAATAACCTATTTCCTTTGATTAGGTGAGTTAAGGTGTTGAAATTACTACTTAATGACATGGTCTGATATAGCTTCTATTCTCCTAAAGAATTCAATCATAATTTTTTTAAATAAACTTGATAATTTTTATTATTCATAAATAAAATGGTCCCTTTTTGTCTCTAACACATAAACCTCCAAAGGAGCACAATTAAAGAGAATATCATCCAAGGCCACAATTTCTATTGAAATTTGTCCATTTTTAAATCCATAAGTTTGCTAAAAATTTTCCAAATTTTAAATAACTACCTAGATTGATGGGTTCGACTTTTTTCCTATCATGTAATTAACCCCTCGAACTTATTAGTCAACTTAGGAACTTCCAAATATCCTTTTTATAGGATTTTTCTCTACATATCCTTTAAATTTGATATGATGTTGAATTAATTTTCTTTATCTTTTTTTTTCAAATACAGTACTTTTTTTAGCATCCTAACATTGGAAAGGTAATATATGAAATTGGATTGTGCTATGGTGAATAAAACCCTCAAAAAGTAATATCTTAGAATAATTTGATAGTTAACCGAATATTTTTTAATTTATTTTTATCATAAATAATTTTAAAAATATTAAATTAAGGTAATTAAAGTTGTAATATAAAGGAAAGGATATGTATAATTATCATTATGAGAGACGAAACTTTGTTTTATTAACTGATCAAATGAATAGGTTGATCAAATAAACTATGAAACATTATAGTCATTTTCTATAATAGCTATCATTCTCCTTCCACTGAGAGGGAAAGAAGGCATATTTTATAGAAAGAAAGGTCTTTGGGAATTAGGTCATTGATAAAATTTAAGGATTTAGTTTTGAATGGAGTAAACTCTCAAAGAGTTTGAGAATTTATGAAGAGAAAGATTGCATTGAAGGTGCGTAACACATACCCTAATGTATTCAACACTTACCACTCACAATCAAATGCATTTGAATAAGTGAAAATAACAAATATTATTTATACAAAAATTTGAGTGAGTAATTATTGATTGAGTTAGTTAATCTTTAATTTTAACAAAACTTGGAACTAGGACAATTCTTTCTAAATTTTTTATTGTTGTTTCATCCTTTTTTAAAATCTTTAAATGTCTTCTTAAGTTTATAATCTAAGAAAATACCCTTTTATTACCGATGAAAATTTATGACTTAGAATTGAAAGCTTCGATCATCACTAAATAACTAGAATTGAAATAAATGATGTTTACGTTGGAGTGTGGTAATTTAGGCTAAAATATTGTCTTTATTGGAGTTATGTCTACTTTTTATAACAAATTTCATAAGCCACCATGTCTAAAAGGCTAAGGGTGAATGGTATGAATCCAAAATTTTCAAATATAAAAATTATTTGTATGAAAATAAATAAAAATATAATTATTTGTATGAAAATTTAAAAAATATTGTCAAACACAAAAAATACCTAAAAAATAACATATGTAGGTAAATTTAAATATAAATTGAAGAAGAGGGATATACCAAAATAAAAATTAAGCCAAAATTAAAAAAAAACTTGATATCTCATTGTATTTTTATTTTTAAATAATTACTTCTTAATTTGATGACTAATCAATATTTATTATTTAAAAATTACAAGTTAACACTAATTTTGCGTTTGAATTTCAATGTTCTTGAAATTAAGAGATTATGGCAGTATTTATGACGATATTCTAATTATTCGAATAGTGTTAGTCTCTAGATAACACACAAAAGGGAGGTAAATTGTATGTGTATATTTTTTATTCTATTTAAAATCTATGAATGAATTATTTAAAAATATGACTATGTTATTACAAAATGCAATTACAATCTATATGAAGCAATCATAAACATAAGTAATACTAATAAAGAATGTCACAATAATAAAGAGAGTATTAAAAGAGATACAAAACTAATTTATAATGATTTAGTCAAATAATCCTTGACTTACATCCACTCTCTATGCTCTAGTTGAGAATTTAATTATCTCTCTCCATTAAATAGGTAAAGAGAAACTATCTATATAATATCTTCTTTGCTAAAATTTTGTTCAAGGTCAAGAGAAATTCTAGCAATATGTACGCTACATTATTATAACCATATATAATTCAAAACCTCTCCTTTTTTACTCGCACCATCAGTATAGTCTATGCAATGAACACATATACTCAAATTTAATCTTTAGCATCCAAAAAATCTTAGCAATTCTCTAATATGTCAAAGGTTCTTCTTATAACTCAATTGTAGATTATTTATATTAAAAAACAACCAAATATGCTCATTAAGGATGTAAAGTAGTCGTTATAATGTCTAATAAGAGTGGTACTAGTCAACTACTCTATGATAATGCTAGAATGTTAGAATGGATAAGAAAGGTCATCAATATCAAACTAGAAGACATAATGCTCTCCCAAAGATTGAAAACAACATGGAAACTTTGACACTATAAAGCTCCTGATGTTCTACACAACTCTCATCATTTTATCTCCATAGAATTGTATATTTAAGCCTTCAAAGTAGTTAGCTTATGACAGTTAGATCTATCTTGCCCTAGATGCTAGAACTAAAGT
>JAOXYD010200617.1:0-22155 GCA_028565735.1 Pinacopodium congolense
GGGGGGGGACTTTGAACTTTGATGAACTTAGAGTCTAAGTTTTGATGATATTAATATCTTTTAAAATTTTGAATATGTGATGATATTAAAGTATACATTTGAGTTTTGATGACATTGGGGTTTGAATATGATTGTCAATATCTTGTTGTCTTTATTATTGCATAAAGTGAGAGAGAGTTTATAAATAGTATTAATAGAGCTTAGGTGGTATTAAGAAAATTTATGTGGTATTGGATTAAATTTAGTATTTATTTTACCTTTATACTTTTCAATTTTGTTATTATTAAAAAAGAGGAGATTATTTAATTAATAAAAGTTTCACCTAATTTTTAATGATGGCAAAATAATGTTACTATTAATAAATTTATTGTATTTGACAATTTGAAAAGATAGGTTTAAAGAAAAAGTATTTAAAAAATACAAATTTAGAGCGTTGGAACTTAAATAGAGTTTATGAAAAAACAAAAGTTAAATAAAAGGCTCAAAACCATGATATTACTTTTAAATATATTATACATTGTAGTTTTTTTATTGTAATCTTATATTAGCCTTCTCAAATTATTTTATGAGATTAAATCATATACATTACATTCATATTTAGTATATACATTGTATCATTAAGAAGAATTGAGTAAGGAATATTTTTAAATAATTATTTTAATACACAAACTTTTTAGAGAACAAATTTAAAGTCTCTGTGTATTAAATTCTACGAAAAGAAGTGGTTAAATATATTAGGATATCTTTTAAAATTGATTGCAAGTGTTAAGGACTTAGTAATCGGTCAAGTAGAGACTAGGCAACCAAATCTTGTTCCTCTTTACTTTTTAAAGTTTATTTTATTTTAAATTTTAATTATTATCTTATTTATTAAATTATTTATAATTTAACATTGTTATTAAACAAGCAACTTTTAATTACATAATTCACTTTCTCTTTTTAAGTGTCATATAAGAATCAATTTTGGAAGATAAACGAGTGGATCAACTCAAAATATCTTGACACTGGGCAATAACACTATGAAGAACTACTATCTTATATCTTTTTTTTGCCTTCTTGTGCGAAGAAGCTCACAAAGATGTTATCCTTATTAGGTCAACATTTCGAAGTAGTTTATGATTGAAAAGGAAGATGATATAACTCTGAGAATCCATCCTCAAAACCATCTTATATGTTAATTTTATAATTTGAGTAAAAGAAACCTTTCCGAACTTAAATTCCATCTTACCAACTGAAAAATTTTTGGTAGCAGAGCAAAGTGCTAAAATATTAAGTATTTGCGATCAAGCTACTCATTCAAATGAAAAAAAGGAACGTATTTGAGTCATAATATTGACTCAATCAGTTATATCTTTGTACGGTATGGTGTTTATTTATCCTACATAAAAACATTTTACATAGAAGGAACCGCCCCTGCCCTAGCAGCATTTGGACTGGACCTGACTAAGGCCTTCCACTACAAGAGGCCCATCTATGATCCAACACTTAGAACAATGACATGAAACAAAAGTAACACGCGTTGATGTTTTAATGGTATTATTTACTAGATAGATTTCATTATGTAAATCTAATTTGTTGCTTCATTTCTCATATAGTTTTTGTTAAATGACCACTTGCTTTAACGACTCCATCAATAAAACATATTCTCTATGTTAGTCTCCATGCTTACGCGGTATTCTAATGCGGTTTGAAGCATTGTCCTGCACATTATGCCTCATCAGACTTTTCAAATTGATGGCAGAAGAGCTACTTCAACGGATGCATGTTTTGAAAATTAACAGGATCATGTCACGGCTCAATAATTTGGATATACCCCAAAACTTTCTTTTCTTAATAAAAGAGTAAACTGTTCAAATATCTAATCTTTAATAGTGTCTAAAGACTAAAGAAAGAAATGTCTTATCATTAGAGAAAAATTGATAAGATTGTTAACTCCTTTAGTGGCTTTCTCTTTTTATATAGGAAGACTAAATTTTATCAAATCTAATTAAAATTAAACTTAAAATTATGATTAAAGTATGGATCAATTATATAATTATAATTTAATCTCAATAAAATAAAATATATCATAGTTGGATCCCAAAATTTTTTGAATTTTATGATTAAACCCCACTTAATGTGAATTAAAATTTTCTTTAATTACTTTATATATGTAAACTTCTAAATTCCTAATATGTTGAGAGTAATTATAAATTATAATTTTAATTCATAAGTATAATTGTATAAATTAAAAAATTTTTAGTTTATTTTCGATTATAAAAAAAAATTCACTAAAGATCAAGATTGATATTTAATAATATATTATAATAACCCAAATATTAGAAATATTAAAATTATTTGATTATATAACTATAACGTATAATTTATCAAAATATTTTGTCTTAATCTATTTATTTATAATTATAACGTATAATTTAATCTTTTCGTAGGTTGTAATTAGACAAAGTATTATGAAATTAATATCAAATTTATTTAAACTTATTCATATTCGATATTACAAATTAGTAATTAATTTATAATTAATATTTTTCAAATCTCAATTTACTTTGATTAGAAAATTTTCATATCATTATTAATAAAAAATAGTATAACATTCTCCCTATTTACTTCCAAATGATGAATCTTTTGCTAACTTACTCAACTATTTCTGTATATCTCATACTTTATTCAAATATCATCAAATAAGTTGTCCATAAAATAGGTCATCAATAACACCAAAGTATAGTAATTTTCATATGAGACAATTTTATTATTTTCTAATCTAAGAATCAATTATACAATATTATAAGGATGACATTTACAGACATATGAGAAATGTTATATTTGGGGTTCTCATTATCAGATCAATTAGTGCACTTATTGACTAATAAATAATTATACATTTGTTTAACTATTTTTATATTTTAATTTATGTAATCAATTATTTTCTTCAAAAGAAAAAAGCATAATGTATGTTAGTTTTACTACACCATCAGTATTCCATTTTGATAGATTTATAACTATGAACAATTTAAGAACAATACTTGATTGAAATTTGAATATCATAATTACGATATCATTATAATTTTAATTGTACAATAATTATTTTAGAGATTTTATCATTGATATTACATATTAAATATAATTAACAAACTATATAACGATAAATAATTTTTATTGAATAAATTATTAATGTCTTATATAAAATATAGCCAACAAATTGGATGTAAATGTATAAATTAACATTTTGCTTTTTATATTAAGCAAATGTATAAATTAATAATCTACCATTTATATTAAAATCAAGACTTTGAATACCGTAACGATATTGATATCGGTTTTAGTTTTGATATAATACTATATCGGTACTGGTATTAGATAATTTTTTAAAATTATAAATCAGACCTTGAATTTTATAAAATTTATATAATAGTCCCCTATATATTGTATCACATATTTTTAACTTTACTTCAGTCTTATCTTAAAAAATTAGCGATAATATAAATGTGATATACTAATAATTATATCTTTATTTATATTAATTATAAACATCAAACAATAAGAACACTAAATATTTACATATAAAATTCACTTAACTCAAATACAAACTTCAATTAATGAAATCAAAATACAAAACAATAACAACTCGTTATTCATAAACATTATAAAACAATGATCATAAACATTCACATACATTCATATAATTGTATTCAATTAATTGTATTTAAACATCATACAATAAGAACAAAATATGAAACCATCACATCGTCTCGTACCGAGGAATACAGTAAAATAAAAGTGAAACATGAAATAAAAATAGTTATAATTATTTATAATGTATATGTAAATTTCATCATATACAACAATTACAAATAAATTTAAAAAAGAGAGAAATACCTGAAGAACTTAGAACCTCATTCAACATTATATCCACTTAGATCGCACTGACCTCAATTTTCATTTGGTACAAAATCTTCATCATTATATGGAGTTTCATTATCACCATCATCATCATTTAAACTCAATGCACCAAAGGGCATATCAATAGTCTTCCAACCAAAGTTATCTTCCAAGTCAGTTTCATTAAAAAAAACTTGACTCTTTAGAAACCCAATTTGCTAAGACATCAACATGATTAAGGCATAGAAGATCATTAGCACTACTTGTTCTGTTAAGAGTCCTAATAAACAAATAAAATGAATTCATTAGGAAATATTGAGAAATTATATTAAATGTATTAATGACAAAAACGTAGCTTTCTCTTAACTTCAAGTTATAGTAAACAAATATCAAATCATTCAATCTTTAGTGTTCCAACCTATTCCTTCTCTTGGAATGAATGAATTCAAATGTACTCTAATTTCTTTTATAATTAATCGCAATTATACATTGGCTAAGAATTAGAATTGCAAACTTTTTTAATTCTGGAACACCATTTCCAAATTGGCCTTATCAATAAACTACAAAACTATAAAAATAACTTTATAAACAAAAAGAAGTTATGATTAATGTTAAAAAAAAGATAAAAAATGAAGAAATTCATACCTAGGTTAAGTTTATTTCTTGATCTTATTATAATAGGCATTTTAAAATCACTACAACCATCTTTGTAAACCTCCATTTATGAGCTAAGAATGTCCTACATCATCTCAATTCTAACAATAGTAGTGATAGTTATCAACATACCCCTACTAACTTCAGCTGCTTTTGAGAAATTTGATCTAAATTAGACTGCAGGATTCAAAAAAGTTTCAGCAACAAACAACAGAGAGTAGAGTTGTGTTTCCTTTTCTTTTTATTTATAACTGCAAGATAAGGATTGTATAAAAAAGGTCTATTCTTCAAATTAGCCTTAATTGCTTCTCTTACCCTCTTCATAGCATCATAAAAATATCATATTGTTGCCTTCTCATTATTATCTATAAGATGGAGTACCCTCACCAAAGGCTCACAAACTTGAACAAAAAACTGACATTGAGACCAAAATTCACGATCTTCAAGTATAATTCTAGAAATCTCCAATTCAATATTAGACCTAGCATGTTGTGATGCAACTCACTTATCACTTGTAAACATTTTCCTTAACTCGTGATAAGAAGTTAGTTACAAATTTAGTAATTGCAGGATGACATAAATTCTACTATTTGTAAACTCCTTTTTTATCAAATTCAGAACAAACTTAGTCACTTTTTTCTTTCTTTCTGCACAGTCTCATCAATAACAAGAAAGTATCTAGCATTTCCTATATCCTTCAACATCAAATCAATCCAATGTGCATCATAAAGAGTCCAATAAAAAGAATTATACCTACTTTGCAATGTCTTCCAAACTTTTTTATAGGCACTATTATTGTCTGTGATAAGCTGTACAATATTCTTAGGACCAACTTCATTTACAACCTCATAAAAAATCCTAAACAATGTATCAGAATCCCTTATAAATCTAGATACATCAATTGATTTTAAGAACATCGTTCCTTTAGTAGAATGCACTAAGAAATTTATAATAGGTTCCTATCTTATACTTGTCCAACCATCTGCCATAATTGAACACCCAAAAGTTTCTCAATGCATCCTTCTTTCACTTAAATAAATTTTGATGTCATTAATTGTATATCTCAAAAGCTTACCTCTCAAGTCAAACATATTAGGAACTTTATATCTTTCAACATAAGATCTAATATCATCTGTCATATTTTGAAAATAATAAGATTGTACTGCATTAAATGATAACATGCATCATACCACCATCTCTTTACTACGGTATCCATATTATGAGTTACTTCTTTAGATTGTAGTACACTACAAATTGAAGGTTGGGCTCCAATAACTATTCTTGGAATAAAAAAATTAGACCATTGTCTCTTTCTCTTCCTCATATTAACTGAGCTTCCAACAATTCGTTTATGTTAGGTAAGGACATCAGCTTCAACATTATCAATATCATTCTACATACTGCAAAAGAACTTCCACTTCCAATCTCATAATTCAATCTTTTTCTTCTATTTTTTTTAGTTTGATGCTCTTCAAACATTGTTTTCATCTGCCATTTTATATCATGGCTAACTTTTTTCATGATTCTGCATCACCTTTAACTCTGGCTAAGTGTCTTTTTAACCTTATGATTCCTCCCCCTTTCAAATGTTTGTTACAAAATAAACATATATTATGGTTCTTCAAATCAGGAACAGATCTTGCATGAGCCCAAGTTAGATCATTAAATCGACCTTGACAAATTGAATTATCAGGAGTACTTGAATTTCTTTCCATTTATCTGTATGAATAAACACAATAAATTAAATATAGCAAATTAATCAACTATCTTAAATTATCTAACCTCTTTCGAGTTTGCATTTATATATACATAAAGTTAAAATTAAATACAATTAGATGCAATTCAAGTTTTGATGAAGTCAATTTCACTTGAAATTTTATCAAAATCTAATGAAAACTAATGGAAAGAAAAGACAACATGCATCAAAGGATATATGGTGAATTTTGGTTAGGACTTTAATAATGGATGCAAAGAAATGATACCTTTCTATCAATATCTAGTTATCTTTATAGCTTGTATAAGCTTATAACTAACAAAATTATTTTAGTCCAGTTTTGTTAGTTATAAAATCAATAGAACGATCATACCCAATTAAAAGTTAAAATTGGACAAAATCAATATAATGATCAAGGCTTTCCAAATTCCATCTAATTAAAAGTTAAAATTACATAAAATTATCAATAAATAAAACTAGTTAAACTAAAGACTCAAACTTGTGACATAATTGCAATTATTTACAACTAATTAAAAATTTTAACAAATAATTAAAAAACCCTAATTTATCCATACCTAAAATCGGGAGTTCAGTAGTCGAGACGCAGTTTTGCATGGTTGGAACTGAAGTGGCAGAGGAGAGAGCAGAGGAGAGAGCAGAGGAGAGAGTATAGAGTAGGGGAGAGGAGAGATGCTAGAGCCTTAGGTTTGGGTTTGGGTCCTCTGGGAACTGGTGAGTGGTGACAACTGTTGAGGAGGCCGGCTACCATCATTTGGTAGTGGGGCTTGTGACGCGTAAGGAGTCAAAGCCGAACGTGCTGGTAAGAGAGGGTCGAACAGTGAGCAACATGCAAGACAAGGCCAAACAGTAAGTAATAGGGGTTCGAATAGTAAGCAGTAGGTGAGAGAGGAGCCAGAGCAGAAGGTGCTGGCGAGAGAGGATCGAATAGTGAGCAGCAGGCGAAGAGTTGGAGATAGAAATAAGGACTAAACTACTAGGAGGTGAAGACTCTGGGGTGGGTAAACTGTCGGAGATGATGCAGAGATGAAAGAGCAAAGAGAAATAAAAAATGGTCAAAGGACTTGACACTCGGCATACAAAAACAACAAAAGTTATAAAACTCAAGTAAGCTAAGAAATTTTTAGCATTTTCACTTTAGTCCTGGGTAAGACTACCAGGTACTAGGATCAAGTATAGTACTAAGGGTATATACTGTACCGTTATCCGATTGGTATAGTTAAACCCTTGATTAAAATTAATCACATATGTATCTAATATCATATTTGTCCATATATCACTTATGTCTCTTTTAAGACAATATGTTTAGTGAGAGAATATGTAAGATTCTCTTTAGTGAAAACTTTCCTTAATTTAATAACTTTCTACTCATCTATGTTTCTAATCAAGTGAAACTTCATAAATATATGCTTGAACTATTGATGTCTCTTTAATTCCTTTATTTTTTCAATAGCTGTGTTAATATCATAGTATAATGCTATTGATTCAACAATGCTAGGAACTACACCTAGTTTGGTGATGAAATTATTGGTCTTAATAGCTTTCTTTGTCTCCTTAGGCACTAAAATATACTTGGCCTCTATTATAGAACCAACAACAATTGATTATTTAGAACTATTTCAAATTATCATACTATTATTTAGAGTAAAAATGTATATTGACTGTAATCTACTATCATGTTAATCAAATTGAAAATTAGCATATGAATAATCTTCAACTCTTAGTTCAACTTATATAGAGTTTAAGAAAATATCTTTAATCTACTTTTAAGTATTTAAGATGTTGTTTATAGTCATCTAACGATATTTACTAGGATTGTTTTAATATTTAGTGACTAAAGTATAAGAAACATATGGTTTCATACATAACATCACAAATTTTTTTTACTCAATAGCTAAAACATATGGAGTATAATACATTTGATCTCTCTCTTCATGTGTTTTGACCAAGTACCTTTTGAGAAATAAATTCCTTAATGATATTCCATATAAATTTCTAATAAAATTAATGAGAAAAGATCATAATGACACATTTAAATGCATTAATTTCTTCATTTAGTCAAAAGAGGTAAAATATGAGTAGAGCTCCATTTGTTTAGCAAGGATTATTTGTATTAGAAGAAAGAATGAAGTTCTTCTTGATGGTTGAGAATATTGATTTGTGGGAGATTTTAATAAGTCATATATTTTAATTAAGAATGTAAGATATCAAAAGGTGCCTAATTAAAGGAAGAGTGGTACAATAATGATAAGAGATTGGTATCTTTGAATAGTACAGTTGTACATATTTTATTTTATACATTAGGTAGGAATGAATTTAATAGGGTGTCTATATGAATTAAATCATAAGATTTGGCATATACAAGATATCACACGTGAAGGAATAAATGAAGTAAAAAAATGCTTATATACTAATATGAACTTTTTCATATGAAACAAGTTGAAAGTATTTCGTGTATGTATACTAGGTTTATTTATATTATAAATGATTTTAAATGATTAGGAAAAATCTATCCTAATCTTAAATTAGAGAAGAAAATTCTTTGGTCACAACCAATGGCATAGAAAACTAAGGTGACAGTTATATAGAGGAGTTGATTGGATCCGTTTTCACTTATAAGCTAAGGATCAAGGAAATACGAGAGGAGTAGATTAGACATAAGAAGAATAACTTGGCATTTCAAGCCTAAAAAAAAGATTTAAGTGATAAGAAGACATCATCTAGTAAGAGTGAAAATGAAGACATAACTCTCTTGACTAGTGAGTTCAAGAGAATTTTGAGGAGGAAGAGTCTTTCAAAGAAGAAATATCATAAAGAAGGTAAACTTGAATTTAAACAAAAACTATATAACATTATTTTTTTTAATGTAGGAAATTGGGATAAAAAAAGTTCCAGCGTCTTCTCCTCAAAGAAAATGAAAGGCATAAGAAAAATGGCAAGAAGTAGAAGAGTGAGAGTAAAAAGAAAAAGTAATAAAGGCTATAGCTTGGGATGATTTAAGTAATTATAAAGGTAAGCATTCGAAAGACAAGGTAGCTCACATATGTTTATTCATGACAACAGAGGATGGGTACTCTCTCTCTTTAATTCTTGTGATAATGATGTCGGTTTTGTTGATGAACTTATATATGATGAATTGATTGAGTGCCTAAAAGCTTTGGCTTTGAAAAGGAAGAAATTATCTTTTAAATATAAGTAAAACTTGAAACTCTTGGAATCATGCGTATTAGAAAATGAAAAATTGAAGAATGAAATGTATGACATGTTAGATGCTAAGAGTATGAACTTGCCAATAATAATATGGATAAATTATTGCATGAGAGTGGGGCATTAAAGAGAGAGATCAATGCTTTTTAAGGATTCTTTAAAAATATTTACTAAAGACAATGAAAAATTGGAATGTACGCTAGAGCCCAAAAGGCATGATAAGCATGGTTTATAATTTACTTATAGGAGTATTTCTATAAATTCTAATATAATTTTTGTAAAAGGAAAGAATTTGCATGATGAACATATACCTGTGCTCTTATAATTCATATTGCTTCATCTTTTAGATCTCAACTGAGAAGAAAACATCATGCATTTATTTATGGTACTAGATTAAAATCTAATAGGCAAGTGCATTTAAGTAATAATGGGTATAACTTTCATAGAAATACATAACCCCAATATGACTCATCCATGCCTTATGCAAGGTATAGTGGCACAACTTATTCTTGTACCCCTTATGTGCATGTCCATAACAATAGGAGTATATCTCATTGGCATTCGAGATCTCATCATAATCCTAGAATAACATATAATAATAAGAGATCTAAAAATGCACATGCATACAACTATAGGGCTTATTATCACTCACATATGATTTCTTATTTTTGTCGTAACTTTAGACATATTGAAAATTTTTTAATGATAAATAAAGTTGGTTGAAAAATTATCAAGAGGTTGGATTGAAAGGGGAATAATTAACCCCAAAGACCCAAATTGGTATGAGTAACTTAAATAGAATGATTCCTTTGTTTTGTAGGTCACAAGAAAAAAAGAACAAATGATATTTTGATAGTGGATGCACAAAGCATTTGATCGGATATGTATCCCAACTAATATTCCTTAAAAACAAAGATAGAGGATATTCCACATTTAGAGATAATGCCAAAGGTAAGATAATTGGTACTAAAAAACTTAATAAAAAATATCACACTATTATTGATAATGTGCTTTATTTGATATGTTGAATTCTAATTTATTGAGTGCGAACCAACTTTGTGACAAAAATTATAAAGTATGTTTTGAAGGGAAATCATGTATAATTTCTAAAGTAGTTGATTATAGTTGTATCCTTTTAGAAAAAAGAGAAGGATATATATATTTATATACTATTAATCTTTGTGACTTTTCTAACTATAATATGAAGTGTTTAGTATCTATAAGTAAAAATGCATGGGTGTGACATGGGAGGCGTGGACTTGCAAGCTTGAACCTGATTTTGAATTTCAACATGAAGTAACTAGGGAACGGAGTTTCAAATATGAAATTTGAAAAGGGAAAATTTTGTTAAAGCTTATTAAATAGGAAAACAACTTAGGAATTTATTCAGGAGTAAGATTTCAATAACTTCTACTATACTCTTGGAATTAATTTATATAAATTTACTTCATCTTGCTAGGGTTGCTAGCTTAAGAGGTAAAATTTAAACATATGTCATAGTAGACGAATTTAGTAGGTCTACTTATTTTTATTCTTAGATAGTAAAGATTAATACTTTAGGTCATTTATGAAGTTTTAAAAATGAGTTCAAAATGAAAAAGAATTCATAATTGCATTTATTAGGAGTGACCATGATAAAGAATTTGATAATGAAATGTTTGAAAATTTTTATGGTGATAATAATATCCTTCATAATTTTCTACTCTTAGGACTCCTTAACAAAATGATGTTGTCAAGAGGAAAAATAGCACATTACAAAAAATGGCTAGGACTATGATTATTGAATATAATTTATCTAAATATTTTTAACCAAAATCTATAGCTTGTACATTTCATATGGACAATAGGATTTACATAAGGCCAACTATGAATAAAATTCCTTATGAACTTTAACATAAGAAAAAATAAAGATAAACTATTTCAAGGTTTTTGGATGTAAATGCTATATTTTTAACACTAAGGACAACTTAAGAAAATTTAGCTCAAAAATGGATGAAGGAATTTTAGTTAGCTATTTATTGACTAGTAACATATATAAGGTGTACAATGAGAGAATCCTAGTGATTGAAGAGTCTATACATGTCATTTTTTTATGAAGTTAACGCCCTTAATGTAAAAAAAAAGATTTAGACATCTTGTTATAGGTTTATCAAAGGATTTTTAGAAATTATGTCCAAGAGAAGATAAGGAAGTTCACCTAGACACCCTACTTGCACAAGTGAGCACATTGTTTAACTAAGTAAGGGTAATAAGAAAGATAAGGAAATTCCAAGAGATTGGAGGTATAAGAAAGATCATTCCTCAAATAAAATTATAGGTGATGTGCATAAAGGTATTTACTAGATTTTTTCTTAGAGACCTATCACATACTACTTTTATTTCTTAAGTTAAATCTAAGAATATAGATGAAGCACCTAATAATGATAGTTGGATATTTATTATAAATGAAGAGTGGAATTAATTTGAGAGAAAAAATAAGTACGAATTTTAGTACCTAAACCTAGAAAACATCCAATTATAGGTTAAAAATGAGTGCTCAAGAATGAACTATATGAGTTGGGTAACTTTATAAGAAATAGAGTTAGGTTAGTGGCTAAAGTATATAATTAAAAGGAAGGAATAGACTATTTGAAGAAGCTATTAGAATTGTATTTCCATCTTATATAGGCTTCATATTGTTTCAAATGGATGTTAAAAGTGCATTTATAAATGATTTTATTCAAGAAGAAGTATATGATGAACAACGTCTCAACTCTTTAAGTCGTAATGCACATAACTATATATATAAGCTTTCTAAAGCATTATATGATTTGATACAAGAACCTAAGGCATGATATGAAAGATTAAGTGCTTTTCTTTTAAGCTATGGTTTTATTGAAGAAAAAATTGATGCAAAATTATTTATTAAAAAGGTTAGGAATGACATTTTGATAGTTCAAATTGATGCGGATGACATTATTATTTGTACTACTAATAATTAATTGTGCAAGGAATTTTCGAAGTGTATGAGTAGAGAGTTTGAGATGAGTATGCTAAGTGAGTTTAATTTTTTCCTCAGATTAAAATTAAATAAATGGAGGAATAAAATTTCACAAACTAAGTTAAGTATTCCAAGAAGCTACTCAAACGATTTGGAATGGATCAAGCCAAATCATTAGGGACTCTCATAAGCACCATAACTAAACTAAACAAGGATGAAGAAGATGAATCGGTTGATGTGAAGTTCTACCAAAGTATGATTGGTAGTTTGCTTTGTCTTACCACAAGTTGGATAAATATCATGCTTAGTGTATGCTTATGTATTAGGTTCTAATCTTATTCTAAAGAGTCCCATTTGTTAACCATTGAGTAGATATTTAGATATTTGTATGGTACTATATCATTAGGACTTTAATATCCTAGACATACTTTCTTAGTTGTAGTTGGATATTTTGATGTAGATTATGTCGATAATTTATTAGATAGAAAGAGAATAACCAACACATGATATTTTTTGAAAATACATTAATCTCATGGTTTAGTAAAAATGTAAAATTTAGTTGTCTTATCGGTAACGAAAGCATATTTAACTAGTAGGTGTTACGCTTAAATTCTTTGACTTAGATAACAACTTAGGAATTATAATATGGAACCTACTAAGATCTTTACTGGGTGTGATAACACTAGTGTCATTTATCTAATCAAAAATCAAATCCAACATTCTAGGACCAAGAAATAGATATTAAGTGTCACTTAATTAGAGGTAATGTGCAAAATGGCTATGTTGAATTGAAGTTTGTTGACGTAACATACCAATTGACCAACATTTTCATCAAACTAATGAATAAGGATAGGTTTTACATAATTAGGAGAGAGTTATGAATGATAGATAAGAATTTAATGTGATAATGCATGATTCGTGAATGACTGGTTTTAAAATTAATTAATCACTTTTTAATGATTCTAAAAGGGGGGAGAAGTTTTGTGATATTAAATTTAAGATATCTTTGCATACGTATATTATAATAAGTTATTTACAAATTATGTTTATTTATTGACCATTTCATATGTCTTATGTGTATTGACTATATTATATGAATTGGAGGGAGCAATATTCCATTAATGCATGAATTACGGGAAAATGATGTTTACATGATGAAGTGATGTTTATATGATGCATAAATTTAGAGGAAGGGGAATTTGTTTTGTTTTATTTTACCTTGAGTGTATATTTAGTTATATAACATTATATGTTTTATCATCGTAAAAAAGGAGAGACTTTTGAACCAAGAAAAGTTTCAATTCAAGTTTTGGGGATCACAAAATATATTTTTTAATAATGATTTGATTTATATTGAAGCTTTTAAAAGATAGGTACACGGATGATGCATTAGATTATAAATTGAAGTGAAGAGGAATGCACAAGAAGGGAGAATTAAGGATGAGACAAGATAAAAGAATTTAGATCCTTAATTTGGTTTGTTTATATTGTTTTTGATACATTTGTAAGCTTTGATTGAAGTTTTAATGACTTAAGGGCTCTTTAACTTATTTACTTTGCACACGTTTTAATAAAGTGCGTAAATTTTTATAAGCAAAGATAAATTTGGTTTTTATGTCAATTGAAGTTCTTGATCTTTAAAATTACTTTGGAGAACTTTTGAAACTTGTTTAAATCTTTTTTCAATCAAAAGGAGTTGATTTTAGATGTTTTGAAGAGTTAAAATTCTGCATAATTTGGAAAAACTAATTGCAAAAGCATTGGTCGACAAATTTTGGCTCCTAGTCAACTAATAAAAAGGTTTTGATACATAGTGGTTGATTAATGTGAGGCATGGATTGACCAATATGTTAGACTATTCGAATGATGTGGCATTTGTTCGACCAGTTAATAGCTAGTTTTAGTGCCTATAACATGTTTTTATATCTAACAAGTTTTTAACCTATAGTAATTATTTAAATGATTTCATAATGTCTTTCTAAGGGCGATAAGACTATAAATATATGTCTTAAAGATTTTTGAAAAAGCTGTATAAGTCTTGAGAATTTATAAGATCAAAAGAGATTATTTTTTTAACGTTCTTGTTATTTTTGAGTATTGAATTCAAGTTTTGATCTTTTGAGAAAATGATTGAACTTTGTTGATTTCATTTCCAATAAAATTTATTTGTGTTTCATTTAAATACTTTCAAGATGTCTTCAAAGCATATATTTTTATTTTAATTAAGTTTTGACCACTATTGAGCCCTAGTTATTATTTGAAGTAGGGTACCATTTAGGTGTGTATCATTATGAAAGAGCATTCAATTTGTTAGGAATTGAATTGTAAAAGTTAATCTTCACCTTAAGGAAGATTGTAAAAAGTAATTCTTTACCTTCATAAAGAAGATTTTATTGGTAAAATAGGTTTCTCTTCACCTCTTTTTTGAAGAAAGGTTTAGTGAAATATCCAAGTTTGACTTAGAGATTGGATGTAGTCAAAATATTACTATCGAACAACTATAACAATCAATTTGTATGTCTTCTCTATCCTCTCTCTTTAATATATTGTTACTTGCACACTTGATTTATAATTATATTGAAATCGTCCTTTTCATCATCATAGTTAAATTGTTGTTAAAAACACTCATTAATCACAAAATAGGTTTAAGTTTTGAAATTTTTAAAAACACCTTCTCTAGTACCATTAACGACTAATAAGATGAATTTTGGTTAATTTTTCCTTTTCATTTATTAGCCTTTAAGATCTGATATATACAAACTTTGTAAGTAATCAACATTAATAATAAAAATCATATTTATAAAAAATAACAATAAGTATTCTTAATAACAAGGACGACCCTTTCAAATCTACTTAAAAAAAGAAAATAATATTCATGTAATATTTAAAACATAATGAAAAATTATTTAGTTCTAATACAAGGTCAAAAGGAATAATTGAACTACTGGTTTCTATAGCTAATATAATAACTCTTACTCCATTGTCAACTTGTAGCTCCACCTCTCTTTCCTAAACGATCTACTTTTTATTAACACCTACATATTATTACAAATGTGAAAACAACATTTAATATCTTATACCTAAGATTGTGAATTAAAATTAGAAAGATTGATCTCAACATACCTAAAGATATAACTATTTAAAACCTCTTACCATCAAACAAGCAAGATAAATTTCATAGTTTCTCTTCTATTGTTCATCGACTCTATAGTGAAAACATGTTCCCTTATTATTGTCTTCTTTTTACTACCATCGAATTAGCTTTACTACTTGGTTAAAAGTCTTATATTTCTTCTTATTATTCTTCTTTTTCTTACCTTTAAAAGAATTAACAATAAGAATAGAACTAGGTTCCTTCTTAAGGCATCCTTATATAGTCTTAAACATATTCAACAATTTAGATAAAGTTACATCCTTTTGGTTTATTTAATAATTCATGTTAAATTATGATGATCTCAAAGTTAGAGCCTAACTTTTCAATTGCCTAATTTTTCGATATAAATGGTCATCTATATTACACATAAATCTTTCAAAAATCCTTTTTCCATCCTTCATTAATATGACACATTAGAAGTCTCATACATCATCACTATACTTTATACACTAAACAACTCCTTGAGATGCATAATCATAGTATGAGCATTCATGTTCTCATGTTACTTTTAAACTCAAAAGGCATACTAACTAACTTTACTCATATAGCTTGTCCATCTTTATCTATATGAAGTTGATATCTCTCTTATGCTTCATTTGTTGCATTCACATTTGGCTACAATGGAATTGCATTATCAATTGCATAAAACTACTTTTCTTAGTTTAGAACAATTCTCAAGTAGAAAAACCAATCCAAGAAATTAGGTTCGATTAGCTTGTTAGCATCCATGATGCCTCTAAAGAACAAATTATTACTCATTTGATCTAATTACCAAAAATATATAAAAGAACGAGTATTACTTTACATCATAAAATCATATAATACAAGAAACTTAATAAAATATTTATTTGTTCTCATTATTTTAAACAAATAAACAACTCTCTCTCTTATGCCTAGAAAGGGATAACAAATATGTCAGTAATCAACCTTTCGGGATTTTTTTCAATTTCAATGTTTGACCTTTAAATATTTTCAATTTAGTGACCAACTTTTAAAAACGCGTTCAACTCAAGAAAAAAAGTTGGATGCTATTGATTTCTTACTGACATGGTTAATGGATTTTGCCACGATATCCATGTGACACTACCATGTGGAAAAAAGTGTCATGTCCATGTATATAACTCCATCCTTTAAAAATTTTCAATTCAGTGTCTAACTTTTATGAGTTTTTCAATTCAATATCTAATCTTTAAAAATTTTCAATTCAATGATAAACTTTTTGGAATTTTCAATTCAATATCCAGTCCTTTAATTTTTTTTAAATTAGTCACTAATTTTTTTAAAATTCATTCAAATAAGGTTAAATTTAGTTTTTTTCCTTATAAAAATAACATGTGATTAATATACCAATATTTTATTATGAAGCATTATATGATAACTTCTAAGCTTAATTAATAAATATTTAATTATATATTAGATTCTCTTTTCAAGGATATCCAAGATTTAGATTTAATAAGTCTTTGACCTAAAGGAAACAATTCATGAATAAATTTTTTAAATTAAATATATAGTAGAAAAAATATTTTCATAAATAAATATAGATTTAAAGAAATATTATATATAATAATTATAAACATAAAAAATAACTTATTCTTTTAAAAGATTAAAAAATTTTCCATTGAAAAAAACTTAATGCATGGTCTCACTATAAGTTCTTAATTTTTTTTAAGATTATAATTTGTAGTTTATTTGATAGTTTTTATAGCTCAATCAATCATAAAATTTTAATAGTTTTGATACCTCGTGAATTTAATCATTTATAATTATATGAAATAGATAATTTTAAAAATATTATGGTCTCTTATCCAAGAAAATCAAATAAAATGTAATTTGTTTCAATTTTCAATTAATAGAATAATTATTGGTATTAATTCTTCAAATTCTTCTATTCTAAATATTTATATCATTCTATTCATTAATTTTACATTGGTAATATATTACTTTCAATTTAAAAATTAATATGTAATTTTTTTCTTTATAATGAAGTCATACATTGAGTTTTTTTTAATATAATAAGTTTTCAAAAGGAATATATTCTTTTTTAATATTTAAATCTATTCTTTGTTATAAGGAAATAATATTTTTTAAATCTAAATTTATTTATAAAATATATTTTATGACTACTATATATTTAATTTATAAATTGTATTTATAAATTGTTTTCTTTGATTAAAGACTTACCAATTCTAAATCTTTGATATCCTTTAAAAGAGAGTCTAACATATAATTAAATATTTGTTGACCAAACTTAGAATTCATTATACAATACTTACTAATAAAATATTAGTTTATTAATCAATTGTTATTTTTATAAGGAAAAAACTAATTTTGACCTTATTTGAACAAATTTTAAAAATTTGGTTATTAAATTGAAAATTTTTAAAAGTTAGACACTAAATTAAAAAATTTTAAAAGTTGGACATTGAATTGAAAATTTCTAAACAGTTGGTTACTGAATTGAAAAATTTTTAAAGTTAGACACTAAATTAAAAAGTTCCAAAAAGTTAGTCACCGAATTAAAATTTTTTAATGATTAGAGCTGTATACGTGGATATTTACATGGAAAATTCTATCAAATTCAAATTTTATGTCAAGCTTCCCTTCTTAATAAGTAAGAAATAATTTGGGTTATTCAAGTTAGTCTAGTCAACTCTTCTCACTCCATTGAGTCAGTAATCCATTCCACCTTGAATCTAAGGGTCTCATTAACTATGCCCATAAGAAATTAACGATATCTACCTTGTTTTTTAATTAAATAAGTTTTTAAAAGTTTATCACTAAATTAAAAACTTTTAAAGGTTAGACATTAAACTAAAAAAATCTCAAAAGATTGATCAGTGATATATTTATTATCACTACCTAGAAATTATAAAATAATTTCTCAATAAGTTAAGTCTCATTTAATTTAATTGATCTTGAATTTGTTTAATATATTGACAAAAACTAAATTATGTATATAAGATACTTATCAGTTACATCTTATATGACTTATATAACAGGTAAAAGCCTGTTGTTAAAATAAATTGTATATGTTAATCTTAATACGTCTGTAATTTACATGATTAATAAGTTTGTTTAATTAAATTGTATAAATTGAGTTAAGTAGAATTTGTTAATTTAAGTAAAATAATATTTGAGTTATTAAGATCTTAAGTTTTCTTAAAAGAATTTTACAATAAATAAAACTTTAATTTTATACTTAAAAAAGGGTAGAAAACAATCACATCTTTAATATGTGCCTAATATTTTATTGATGAAATTTAAATTTTATAAAATTTTATTTTTATAAAATTAATAGAATCTTCTATATCAGTATAACAATTGGTCGATTTTATAAAAATCAATAGGTTCAACTCAATTTTAACTTACTAGTCAAACTAGTTAGAAAATTTTGGTTAAGCCTCTTTCTTCTTCCATTAGCGCCATCCTTTGGTTGTCTCTCTTTGTACTGTGCAGCTCAACCATTAGTGTGTATTTCATAAATTCTAAAGCTCTTTCTGTAGTCTTTCTTCTTGCTAGACAACTTTAATCTTGTGTTTTCAAGTCACAGTTTAAAGTTGTTTAGATTGAATAACAGAGTTGTGAGTTTTGAAAATTGGCTCTTAAGGCAACGAGCATCAAATCCATATCCTTGTAACAGGCCATTCCTTTACTACAACCTTTTTAACATCCAAGTTCACAAAGTTGTAATAAGCTTCACAACCTCCATTATAGGACCTTATCTCATACTCCTTCAATTTTGAAGGTGCAACACAATGGTTCTTTCATACAAGAAACTGCTTTTCCCTTAATCTAGTTACTATTAGGAGATCGAGATGCGATCTCATCGTGTGTAATGGAAGAAAAAATAAAAAAATTTTATTCGATTTCTTAAAAGCTAGGATCACTTTAACTATAATAAGATTAAATTAAAAATATAATAAATTATGAATCTAAATTCGTACTTTATTGTAAAGTTTGATCTATATCTTTGTCTTATCGTATCCAAATGGAAGAACCACTTTAGCTGCACACATGTTGGACTTCTAACGGTATCCACATATCAACTTTTAGAGAAACTCAACATTTGAGAGGAGAAAAGCGAAAAGTACTAAACCTTTTTATGTTTCTTCCTTTATATAGAAAAACATAAAATATTTATTAATATTAAAATTAAATATAATTACAATTAAAGTATCACTTTCATTATAATTATTATTTAATCTTAATAAAAAATAAATAACTTAATTAATTTTGATCTCCTTAGTAAATCTATATGTGTGATCCATTAAGTTCGTAATATATTATCAATAATTACAAATTTTAATTTTAATTTATACTTAGAACTCATTTGAATTTATATTTAATTTTCTAATTAAACAATTTATAATCATATATTATGATTAGCATATTGCAATATGTCATGACTATGAAAATATTAAGAATGTCAAAGTAGCTTTGACTTAATCTGTTCGTGCATGATTTTTCGTATAACTCAATTCTTTCATCATACAATGTTCCGATTAGATATAGAGTATGGAATTAATGTCTTCTTTATTTAAATATAATCATATAAGTTTTCTATTATTAGTGATTGATTTTGTTAATGATATTTAAAAACTCTTTTCAAAGTGTCATTCCACCTTGGCCAAGGATTTGTTAAATCAACACTAATTGAGAACAATAGAATATTCTCCCTAATTACTTAGGGTAATGAATCCTATATTGATTACTCCACTACCTTCATATAGTTCATGTTACATCCAATGACTATCAAGTGAACTATCTATGATTAGAATAGGTTATAAGTAGTATCAAAATATAAAAATCCACATATAAGATAACTTTGGTACTTTTAAGTCTAAAGATCACTTATACAATCATCACAATGAGTAATTCCATATACACATAAGTAATATTTCATATGGAATTCTCATATCGGGTCAGTTTAGTGAACTTGTTCTCTAATAAGCAACCATGTATCTGTTCAAGTATCTTCATACTTTAGTTTATGAGATGGACTCCTTTCTTAATAAGGAAAAACATAATGTGTGCTAGTCTTTCAATTCTATTAATTTAAAATCTTAATAGAGTAATGACTAGGGACAATACTTAATTACAACATGACACTCATAATTATGATTTCCATCATAATTTATTTTATAATACATATTTATCTCATAGATTTTATCTTATACGTTAGTCAATTAAACAAATATGCATTAGATAAATAATTCCTTTAATAAAATATTTCACAAATCTACAACCAATCAATTGGCTACAGGGTATAAACTAACAGTTACTATAAATGCTACTCTTTACGCAATCCATCAATGGTTTCAATCATATTTTGTAATTAGTTTTAGGATACGAGGAACTAGTAAATAAAGGGGATATTAGGAATGACCAAAGGTTAAATTTTAGATTTTTAAGCACTTAATTATCAGTAAAAAGAATTTAATAAACTAAAATTTTGGTAATACATTCAAAGGAATTATGAAATTTTCTTTTTTGTTATCATTTTCTCTCATTTAAAGATGACAGCATCCTAATATATGCTCTAAATCATTAAACAAAATATGATAATATAATAAGTAATATTTTATCAAAATGAAATCTATAAAAGAAGGGATAACATTAAATAGAATGCTTTTAATCAACTTGAACTTAGTATTATAATATCATCGTGTATGACGAGACCAACCTAACCTAAACTCAAGGCTCTTCCCTCTCTTAATGGCGAATCTTGATTGACCAGAAACTGATTCGGAGAAGTAAGAATCATGGCATGAGATATGCGGCAGAATAATTTCTGATAACAAATTACTTGACTCAATGGATAGGAAGCAACTTAAGCATGAAATCAATGTTAAGTTAGAGCTCTTTCGAGATTTTGTCCTTAGTCTCTTAGTCTCTTAAGGCAAAATTTATGGTAAGGCCAACTAGTGCGAGTGATGGGTCCAAGATTCAAAGGATCAAAATCAAGCTTTAAACGCTAGGCCTACGTAGAGAAGTATGGACGTTTACTTTTAGCCATTGCTCAATTTACCTACAAAAGAGGGGGGGAAAAAACAAAGTGTACCCCATCTACCCTTTAGTTATCATCTTAATAGAGCTTTGGGACAATAATATGTTTGAACCCCAACCTTTAGTGATTTTTCAAATCCAGTCCTAAACTTTATAATTTTCTAATCAAGTCCTAAATGTTTGTGAATCATACCAGTCGAGTACTTCCATTTGTATCAGTTAACGGTGGTCTGACGGATACCAGTACTTTCGTCAGACCACCTTTAACTGATATAAATGGAAGTACTCGATTGGTATGATTCGCAAATGTTTAAGACTTGATTGGAAAATTATAAAGGTTTAAGACTGAAATGGAAAAATCACCTAAGTTTGAGCTGATATTTATTTATACAATAATTTTTTAAATAAAATTTATTAAACGTATTAAAAATAATATACAATAAAATAACAATTTATTTGTGTAATAAGAAAAAACTTAAGATATTTTTTATTAAATTTCATATAGATAAGAATTTTATAAAAATGAACGTTACTATTTATTTA
>JAOXYD010200626.1:0-22153 GCA_028565735.1 Pinacopodium congolense
GTATTGATTCTTCATCTTGGATAACTTTATGTCACTTCATGTAGATGCTATACCCCCATTAATTTTAAGAAAATGCTTAATGGTCCTTTGTTGGTTCTTAGTCACCAGACTCACCACTAGTAAAGAAATATTTAAAACGTTGAGATATGCTTTAAATTATTTATTAATATAATATATAAATACACATATATTTTGTAATGATCACTGACCAATATAAACGAATCATATAGTTAAATACTTAAAATTTTAATGACAAATCCCAATTAAAGAATGGTTGATAATTAACTATATTGTTGCTAGTTAATTAAAACTTGGAAGTTTTAAGAGGGATATATTTAATAAACTCTCTTCCCATCTAATGTAAAATTTTTAGGATTGGACATCTTTAAATATCTGACAAGACTAAATGTATGTAAGAAGACCCATCATCAAATTAAAGTTTAATGTTCGTATCATATTAAATTATTCTTACTCCCAAGAATTATATATTTAACTCTAGTAGAACTAGGCACATGCTTACCTACATCTCTCCCTTTATATAATGATATAATGTATAACGTAAACAATTCAAAGGTTGTAGGAAACCATTTAATAAACATTTGAAAAAAATAAGAAACTTCAAATTGATTGAATAGAAATAATGTCTAAATCACAAAAGTGGCTAAAAGGATAATAGAAAATCCTAAAAACTACTATTATAGGTAAAAATGTCTTTTATAACTCAATGTTAAAGCATAATTTTTTTGTATAAACATAATGACGGTAAGTATGGGGATCAACAGTATTGATAAGGAGGGCCATTGATCTTCTATCCCAGTCTAAGCCTATAACTATAGTTTTTGAGAAGTATAACGATATAGTTGTGGGGCGTCATTATGGATCAAAATTCTTCTGGCTATAAGACTCATGTCACAAGTCTCCAACAACGGTTTTTACGGAGACATAATGTCGTCGTTTAGGATCGTTTAAAGAAACGCAAATTTATGGGTTGTTTAGTATTATTATTTATTGTAATTTTTAGTTGTAATTTTTATATATTTATATTAATTTTTGTATTTTACCATTAATTTTTATATTGTATTAATGTGTTATCTTTTTCAATTTCTATGTTTAACAAAATAAAAAATTAAAACACAAAATTAAAGTCACACCAAACAAGCCCTTAACTTTCATTTGACCTTATGACGATCACAACAATTCAAGAATGGTATTCCAAACCTTTTTGCATCACACACATATATATATATATATATATGTATGTATATTAGATGTAGAGAAAAATTGAACATAAACGTTATTCACAAAGCCCGCTACTTGCTAGCAATGCTTCAAAGCAGGGCCTGGGCGTGTATAATGGGATTCAATGTTGTTCAAATCTGCTCTGACCATCAAAAACTTCAGCCACCCCAAGACTAAAGCACCTATCGTCCTAGAGCAGAAGCAACCTGCGGTATGGCAGTAGGATTAAATTATTGCCTGGAAGAAAAAAGAAAAAATACAATTGAAAAGAGACAGCATCTCTGAGACTTGGAAAACTACACGAAGCTAGAGTCTCCTTTCAAGTAAACAGGTTTAGATCTTGTACACACGCTATGCAATCCCAACTCAAGCTCTAGAAATTATGTGTTTTTTTAATTTTTATATGTTTTTCTTGATAGATTATTGATAATCAAACTAAAATCTTGTCTTGCCTAAAAATTGTTTGGTAAGAAGAAATAACTGAAGCGTACCTGAATTCATAAGTGAACTTACAAAAGTATGATGCTTATGATTGATGTTATTATGTTTTCTTCTCAATTAGCAGGCAGGAATCTACAGAGAAAATAGAATAATGTAATGTAATAATAATACTAATATGTCAATAAGGGAAGACATCCCTATTTATAGATTTTTACATGATAAATTACTACTTTGTCCATCATTAATTAGTAATTTGTATTTTGGGAATTTCACATATTTTGTATCAGCCTCCACACTTTATATTAGATGACTGGACTCCTAAATAAAATTTGATCACTTTAATTAGGTCCTTAAACTTTATAATAGTTATATGTACATGATTATTTACTGTAATACATATACGTCTACATATCTATATGTATTTGTTAATATTTATACACATGATATACAATATGAATTCTAACAATCTCCCATTTTGATTGCATTACCATGTGCTCATACAACAAAACTTTTAATCACAAACAAATCACTATAAATGATCTTATGTACACAAAATTAAAGATACGTCATCTAAACTAATCTCGTCCATTAGCGTCATCTATACAAGAACCATAGAAGCAATAGTTGCCATTTTTCATTTATAGCTATACCCATAATGATCTTAAGTACCAACTCAACTAAATGACATAGATCAAGCGTAGATGTGCAGTATGGAAATTACATGTAATGTGATCTACACATGCTTATTTCCAACTTATCCAACTTTAACCAAGTGAGATTAGAGTTTAGAGTAAATTATAGAAATTGAAAAGTTTTATTATGAAAACCAAACAATATCATGACATTAAACACCGAATAAATCATAAAAGTATAATACAAACTCATATTAAATCAAACAACAACAAATGTAACCACGTCCATATAAGCAACATGATCATGAAAGATCGTAGGTGATAATGCCTTAGTGAGCAAATTCGTAAGTATGTAAGTTTTTTTTTATTAGCTCAACACTAACCAAATCACTTTGAACTCTTTCTTTTACAACAAGGAATTTAATGTTTATATGTTTAGACTTATAAAAACTCTTATTGCTATTTAAATACAAGATTGTAGCTCTATTGTCATAATATAACTTGAGTGGTCTTTCAATACAATCAATTACTCGCATTCCTAATAAAGTTAAGCGGCTATATTACATTACTAGATGCTAAATGACATACAACAAATTCAGCCTCTATAATGGAAGATGCAATGAGTGTTTGCTTAGCACTCTTTCATAAATTTCTCTTTTGACTAAAAAAATACATAATCAAATTTCAATTTGTGACTATCTTGGCATCCAATAAAGTCATAATCAGAAAACCCAACGATCTCAAGTTTTTCTGTCCTTTTATAGATGAGCATATAATTCTTAGTGTTTTGCAAATATCTGAAAACTCTTTTAGCTGCTACCCAATGTTCTCTTCTGGGATTGCTTTGGTATCGATCAAGCATTCCTATGACATATGCAAGGTTAGGATGAGTGTAGACTTGCGCGTACATCAAACTTCGTATCATCATCGTAAAGGAAATTCTGCATAAACTTGGATTATATTTCATTTTTCAAATAATGTTTTATATTAAACCTATCCCTTTTAGATACAAGAGTGTCATGAGGTCTATAATTTTGTGTGTCAAACTATTGTAATACCTTCTTGCTGTAACCCTTCTGCGATATGTAGTACCTTCTTGATGTAATCCTTCTGCGATAATCTAAGAATTCCTTGTAAACGATCATAGTGAATCTGGATTCCTAATACGAGAATGCTTCACCAAGATCTTTCATTTTGAATTGCTCCAAAAGAAATCTTTCAGTTTCTCAAAGCAGTTTTACATCACTATTGATAAGTAAAATATCGTCTACATATATAATTAAGAAAATTAATTTACTTCCATTGAACTTATAATACACACAATCTTCAACAACATTTACTTCAAAGCCAAAAGAAAAAACAAATTGACGAAACTTTTGGTACCATTAACTAGAAGCTTACTTGAGCCCGTAGATGGATTTCTTAAGTTTAGAAACTAATTGGTCACTCTCCTCAAGAACTAACGCTTCTAACTACTTCATATAGATCATTTCCTCAATTTATCCATTGAGAAAAGCCATCTTTACATCCATTTAATGTAAGTAAAGATCCAAATATACCACAAGTGCTATAATAGTTCTAAAAGATCCATCGAGGAAATAGGAGAGAAATTCTTTTTATAGTTAATACCTTCCCTTTAAATAAATCCTTTGGCAATAAAGCAAGCCTTATAGCTCACCACATTACCTTGCGAGTCTCTTTTGGTCTTAGATACCCATTTATAACCAATTGGTTTCATACCTTCAAGCAACGGGATGAGATCACATACTTCATTATTTCTAATGGATTGCAATTCCTCTCCTATATCATCAATCCACTTATGAGAGTTAGGACCTTTAATTGCTTTGTCGAAGGTGAGTGAATCATCTCCCACTAAGTCAGTATTTTCCTTATGTTCTTAGAGAAATACAATATAATCATATAGAATTACACTTCTCCTTTCCTTAATGGATCTTTTGAAAGGCACTGATTCTATTTAAATGTGAGGTTATTGAGTTTGAACCTCATACTCCTCATGAATAATCTGTTGAAGAACAATTAGATCTTGATAAGCAAGTAGTTAGACAACGTCTTATATTTGAACTAGCTATTGTTGAATCACATTAAGTATAAAATACTAATCATAAGTAATAGCAACTGGTGCAAGAGGAACATTGACTAACTCCTCTTCAAAGGCAAATCTACCATCCTTATCTTCCCCTTAAAACACAACATCCTTATTGACCTGAGCATTTCCTGTCTTAAAAAATGTTCTTATTTTAGGATCATAAAAGAATAACTAAAGATTAAAATGTGCCACAGGTGTTGTAACAGTTCTAAAAGAAGCTTTCAAGGAAATTGGATAGAAATTCTTTTTATAGTTAATGCGTTCCCTTTGAGTAAATCCTTTGGCAACAAAGAAAGCCTTATATCTCTCCTCATTGCTTTAAGAGTCTCTTTTGGCCTTAGATACTCATTTATAACCAATTGGATTCATACCTTCAAGTAATGGGATGAGATCACATACGTCATTATTTCTTAGAGATTGCAATTCCTCTCCTATAACATCGATCTGCTTATCAGAGTTAGGACCTTTAATTGCTTTGAGGAAGGTTAGTGGATCATCTCCCACTAAGTCAATATGTTCCTCATGCTCTTGGATAAATACAACATAATCATTTAGAATTGCACTTCTCCTTTCCCCAATTGATCTTTTTAAAGGCACTAATTCTATTTGAATGTGAGGTTGTTGAGTTTGAACCTCATACTCCTCATGAATAATTTATTGAAGAACAATTAGATCTTGATGGGCAGGTAGTTGGAAAATGTATTATATTTGAACTAGCTATTGTTGAGTCACATTAGATATAAAAATCTGATCGTAAGTAATAGTAATTAGTGCAAGAAGAACATTGACCGACTCCTCTTCAAAGGAAAATCTACTATCCTTGTCTTGCCCTCCAAACTCAACATCCTCAAAGAATTAAGCATTTCCCGTCTTAAAGAATGTTCTTGTTTTAGGATCGTAAAGAATAACTAAAGATCAAAATATGCCACAAGTGCTCTAATAGTTCTAAAAGAATCCTTCGAGGAAATTGGAGAGAAATTCTTTTTATAGTCAATGCTTTCCTATTAAGTAAATCCTTTGGCAATAAAGCAAGTCTTTTATCTCTCCACATTGCCTTGTGAAACTCTTTTGGTCTTAGATACCCATTTATAACTAATTGGTTTCATACCTTCAGGAAATGGGATAAGATCACATACTTCATTATTTCTCATGGATTGTAATTCCTCCCCTATAACATCGATCCACTTATAAGAGTTATGAAATTTAATTGCTCTGTAGAAGGTGAGTGGATCACTTCCCAGTAAGTCAGTATTTTCCTCGTGCTTTTGGAGAAATACAACATAATAATTTAGAATTGCACTTCTCCTTTCCCTAATGGATCTTTTTAAAGGCATTGATTCTATTTGAATGTAAGGTTATTGAGTTTAAACCTTATACTCCTCATGAATAATCTATTGAGGAACAATTAGATCTTGATGGGTAGGTAGTCGAACAATGTCTTATATTTAAACTGGCTATTATTGAATCAAATTAGGAATAACAATCTAATCGTAAATAATAGCAACTGGTGCAAGAGGAACATTGATTGACTCCTCTTTGAAGGCAAATCTATTATCCTTATCTTCCCCTCAAAACTTAACATCCTCAAAGAACTAAGCATTTCCTATCTTAAAGAATGTTCTTGTTATAGGATCATAAGACTTAAATCCATGTCATCTTTTAACATATCATACAAAGTAACTACTATTGAGATAGATATGGCACTAAGAGGGGGTAAATTAGTGTTTAAAAATTCTTTCATAGAATAAATATAAATGCAGAAGCTTAAACAAATTTTCCTAAAAACAACCAGATAATATAGATGCAAAAAATAGAAGTACAAAGAAAGGAGAGAGTACGTCATGAATTATCCTAGTTTAAAGCTACCCACTTGCTCCTAATATAGTCTCTAACACCACTGTTGAGCTTTCATTCTTATAACAACTTGATGATAATAACGTCACAAATATAATCCCTTTTCACAGGCTAAAGAAGAACCTTTCAGTCATTTCCTTTTCCTAGGCTCAAGAATAACCTCTAAACAACTCACAATATCAATACAACAGTAAAACACTTCACTGTATTTTACTTGGTAACACACAAGAGGCTTGCTAGATGAATACACAAAAGACATTCAAGAACCTTACCAAATTTAACCAAACACACTTGATAAAAAGTACTTGTAAAAGATCTCTTAAACTCTCAACAAAAAACACTGTATATATCACTTAGATGCCAAACTCTATGTAAAGACCATCTATTTATAGTGAAGTTTTTCATGTGTCAGTTGGACAATGGTAATATTATCGTTTTTCCAACGGGAAAAACACATTAATAATTTTAAACTGTTGTATAACGTTACAAGACATCTGTGTAATCTGCAACCCTCGCTATATTCGGACGACCGATCTAATCATTCAGTCGACCGATAGGCCTTTGTCCTTTACTTCGGTCGACCGATTGATCTTCCTCTATCTTTCAATCGTCTAACTATAATCATTTAGTCGACCAATCTATCCTATTCAGTTGACCGACCTAAAAACTACACTTAGCCGAATAATCGTAAACATTTCTAAAAACCAAAGATATATATCCAAACAAATATGTGTCTTAATCACTTAACATCTTATGTTTATATTTTTCTAATTAATTTAAATAACCATAAAGAGGTTTATTTTCATTTAATCACATTAAAACACATAAAACCTCTTGATTATGCACTTATATGAATATTCTAAAATATGTAAGCATAAACGGTTAAATATGAGCCTCTTGAGAATACCAAAATAAAACTAAGTAAAATTTACATTAAACAGATATAAACTTATTCTAAACTTCTTATTCAAACTTTGAATCTTCATATGATTCTTTGTTTTCTTCTTAAAGACTTCTTAATTGGTCAGGTTGAACTTTGTCCAACTTATCTTTCAAACACACTTAGAAACACACACATTGATAGTAAAGATTGTTTTGATATTACCAAAATAATGTGAAACCATCATTGGTTCAACAATCTCCCCCTTTTTAGTGATGATAAAACTAAGTGATATGATAAACATAATAAATAATAAATAATAAATTAGATCATAAAGCTCCCACTAAATATTGTAGAGTCAGGAAATAACAGTTATTAACATTTTTGGCAATTTAAAATCATATGATAACATCATATCAATTAATTAACTCCTCCTCAAATGATCAACTCTATCATAACATATTATAAGTAACAAGTGATTAACTCCCCCTCAAATGATCATCTTATTACAAGAATATACATAAAAATATATATCCATTGCATATCCATTGCTATTATCATATATTTCACCCCTTGTTTGGGATCACCAAAATGGTATTATCATAAGATCAAGTATGAAATAAATCAATGAATAAGTAAAAAGAATCAAAGGCAAACATACTTAATAAGAAAAAAGTCAATATCATAAATCGTGAAATGTCATACATCCAAAATAGCACAAGGATCAATACATAAAAAGGATATAAATACTAAATGTTTGAAGGTGGCAGAGGAGGAAGTCTGAAGAGAATCTCTCGTAGCAAGGTGTTGTGCTCGTCGAGACGACTCGTTAAGTGGTCCACCTTGTGATGTAATGCAATGATGGTAGCCTCAACATCATAAGAAGTAGCCATAGGTGTTGAAGAGACTGGCACAATAGTAGTGGAATTAAGGGGCTCAGAGATAGGCTGAGTCATCGGAGGTAAGGTAGGCACATTAGCATCAGTAGGGGGAACTAAACGTTATCACAAACGAGGTCGAGTCATGTGACCACCAATAGTTTGAAAACTCAAGCACTTTAGAGAGTTTTGATCAAAGAAGGAGGATTGCTAAAAATCATCTTCCATAGGAAGAATGTGAAAATATTGGAAGATGGGAACAAGAATAAAGGTATAGGGGATATGTTGGCTTCTTTTCTTGTCTCAAACAAAATAGATCATGTTATGTAAGATGAAATTTCCTAAGTGGATCATCTTACCAAGAATAAGAGTAGACAAAAACTAGAGATCATTGTAGCTTAGGTCATTGTAATGACTACAAGTAAAGAGAAAATTGTATTTGATGAAAAGGTGATGGAATTTTGGTATTGCGCTCAAGTTTCTAACATCCTTAGGTTTTTCAGTAATGCCTTCCTCACTTTCTAACTCAAAATTTTTTTGAACTCTATTTACTAAGGAGTGGGTAGAATCAAATTTAGATATATAATTGTAGTGAGAGAATATGGAAGGAATGGGAATACTTAGGATGTTGTTTATTATGTCTCTCGATAGATGGATAGGAGTATCTTCTACTTTAGAGTAGATGATATATTCATCATTCTCCTTAACCTTTATAAGGTTACAGAAAAATAGTTTTACAGTTGTGGGACAAGTTTCAGTTATAAGGGTAAGGATAGGCTCCCACCCTTGATCAATAAAATACTATACTAAAGCCATTTTCCTTAAAAGTATCTAGATGAGTAGGAGAAATAAAACGATTTTTCGAGAGTTTCCTAAAAGCATAGTCTTGGAATTCAATAGAATCAATATCTCGGTAATCACTAGAGGAAGATATCCTACCCCAAGAGGTACTGCTGCCTCGAGTTCTAACCATAATGTAAAGAGCTAGGTAGAAAAGAAAGGTTTTAAAAGGGAAACAAACACCTACGGAGGCTCTAAACAAACACCTAAGGAGGCTCTAGGAATAGATAAAACGCATGAAAAGTTTTTACTGATAGAATTAATTACACAACCTGTAGATACCACCAATTAAGGGTGGCCAAATGGTTTTTGAGAGAATAAAAACCAAACAAGGTTCTATATGAATATCCTATGCTTATGAGACAGTTAAATAAGCTTAAGTTTGGAAATAATCAACTTATTTGAAATTTTCGGAAAAGTTGAAAACAAGTTGAAGATACCAAGTAAAAATAAATAAATTCACATGCATACTAATTTCACAGTTAAAAACTTTTAAAACTTGAATTTGATTGAAAAACTTCTTTAATAAAAGAAATCACTTAGATTTGAAATTTTAACTTCAATAAGTTTTAGACATATTAGGGAAAATATGAAATTTTGATATTTTTTAAGAAAATCATTGTTCAAGTGTTTCAAATAAATATTTAATTGAATTTTAAAAACTTTGATTTTACTGAAAATTTAGTAAATTAACCAGAAAATTAGCTAAACCCTAAATTATAAATATAAAATTTGGAAATTTCAAAATTAAATTAAATCAATGTAATTGATTGTATAAAAAACTTTAAATGAGCATCTAATTGAAGTTCAAAAGGGTCAATTTTAGACAAATCATAAAAAATAGACAGAAATTTGAATAAAGCCTATCACAGGAATCTGAAAATTGGGGAAAAATAAAATTAAGCATGCTCAAATGTAATTGGATGTTCTAGAAGCCTAATTATGCCTCTAATTGTAAGAAAACACATATGATTCAGGCTAATTTCTTAATTCCATTTAGAAATCTTAATCCCGAAACCATAACTACCATAATAAAGTAATCCATACTCAATTGATGCTAAGGAGTAGAGGGCTTTAGTTAAGGGAGTTACTAGGAGCGGTTTGGATCCTTAGACGTCACCTAAAGCTTGCCGGAATCGGAGCAGAGAGGAAGAGGCATGTCAGTGAAGGGAAATCCTTCCATGTGAGAAGATATGGCCAAAATAGGGGAAGATTAGGACAGCTCAAGAGCTTAGGAGCTAGATAATAGTGTTTTATAGGCTTAACAAGGGAGAAGAAGCATCGAAGAAGCTTTAGAACAGGCGATAATGGCAGAGGGAGAGAGAAATAAGAGAGAGGAAGAGTCGAGGGCAAAGAGAGGAAGAGGCTCTATATAATGCGATATTTTTAGGATCAATCAACCGATTTATTTAGATCGGTCGATCGATATTTGGTCGACCAAAGAATTCATTCGGTAGATCGATAGTCAGTTGACCGAAGGAGTTGGTCGACCGAACTAAGGCATTCGGTCAATTGACCAACATTCGGTTAACCGAACTAATTTTCAGTTGACCAAAGGGTCAAATATGCAGAAACAAAATTTTAAACAAATGAACAGTAATTTATACCAACTTTAATACACATTTCTTAAAAGTTGGTTACCTTTTAAGCTTAATGTCATATCTTTATTATTTTTCTTGGTTCAACAATGATAGTCATCCTTTTTCTTTCTTTGCACTACCTAAAAAGTTTTAATAAACTTTTGATACCCATATTATCTTGGGTCTATGAGTGTTAGTATACCTTTTATGGCTAAATGAACCTACATTTATATTTTTTAAACGATTATAGAAAAGATAATGAATATGTCTATACCTCTCAAAGTACATGCAAAATAAAGTAGTGAAGGATCTATATGTATTCCTTGGTATATAATCATAATAGAACTTTTGAGATGTTTGCTTTGGTTGAGTGAATGTTCTAGAGTCATTGAGTTGATGTCAAGAAAATTTCTTAGATCTTAATGTATACATAAATGCATGTTGCCTAGGTTGAGTTGATGATGCATTTTAGTAACCTTAGGACATTTATCTTCCAAACTCTTTTCCTTTACAAAGATGGTTTTACTAGATGACGCTTCATTGCTATAGCCTAAGCCATGCTTATCATTTCTCATCTTTTGAACACTTAAAATGGTTTCAAAATTTTCTTTTCCATTTGTGAATTTTTCAAGTAATTCTTTAAGAGATTCAACTTCCTTATTCAAAGCTATATTATTATTCAAGAGATCATCATTATCCTTGTTGATTGAATTCATGCCTTTTATAAGATTATCAATTTCTAATTTGCACTCATTTATTACTTGCATGGACTCTAAGTTTTTATCATGCAGGACCTTCTTTTTCTTAACCAAATCTCGTATAAAATCTTATAGTTCTTCATAAGTGTATTCAACTTCAACTTCATCATTCGAGTTAGGAGTACTTACCTCATCGTGAGCCATAAAGTACATATTTACTATCTCTTCTTCTTTGGATCCATTAGACTCATCCCATCTCGCTTTAAGAGCTTTCTTTTTAAAACTCTTCTTTTCTTTACTTTCCTTCTTTTCTTTCTTTTCATATTCTCGAATGTGTGGACAGTCCAACTTAAAGTTCCCTTTTTCCCCACAGTCAAAACATGTTATTTTAGAAATTTTAGAAAAATAATTACCTTTGCAGATAGGAGTTTTTTTTTTCGAATAAGCTTTCTTAACTCCGCGACATATTCTTCTTCCTCGCTTCCATAGGATGATTTTTCGTTCTCCCTTTCATCCTTCCTTGTTACCTTGAAGGCAATGTTCTTCCTTTTGAGTACATTTCTTATTAAAAATCTTTTAGCATCATCTCATGTGTGAGTAGAGAGCCAATCAATTCTTTGAGTGAAAAAATGTTGAGATTATTTGCTTCTTATACTACTGTCACTTTGGGTTCCTAAAACTTTGGTAGAGACCTCAAGATTTTCCTAATAAGCTTAACATTGAACTAGGTCTTTCCTAGACCATTTAAAGTACTAATGATATTATTAAAATGAGCATACATTGAAGAGATATTTTCATCTTGTGTCATTTTAAACAGTTCAAATTGGTGAGTGAGCATACTAATTTATGTTTCCTTTACTTGATTCATGCCTTCATGGGTGATTTCTAAAGTGCACCAAATATCATAGGCAGATTCACATATAGGAACTCTGTTAAATTCTTCTATATTTAGTGCACAAAATAAAGCATGCATGGCTTTACCATTTAGGGATACTAACCTCTTTTCTTTAAGATTTAGTTCATTGTCATGCTTGAGCACTACTTCATTTCCAACCATTTTTAAAGGTAAGGTGGTTTTTTGAGAGACACACAACCATAGATCCACACTTTCACTTCTCAAGAAATGCCTTATTTTAACTTTCCAATTCAAATAGTTGTTTCCATCAAACTAAGGTGCTATATGTTAGTTGTGACCTTCTAGACTAGAAGAGGGAAAATTGTACATCATGTGTGCCATATGTGATATTTACTCACTTAATTCGTTAGAATTAATCTACTTATAAAACTCGCTCTGATACCAATTGTTGGGATAGATATGGCACTAAGGGGGTGAATTAGTGTTTAAAAATTCACAAAACAAGTATAAATGCGGAAGCTTAAACAAATTTACCCAAAAAATCTAGATAATATAGATATGAAAAATGAAAGTACATAGAAAGGAGAGAGTACGTCGTGATTTATCTTGGTTCAAATTTATCTACTTGCTCCTAATCTAGTCCCTAACACCACTGTTAAGCTTTCGTTCTTATAACAACTTGAAAATAATAACATCACAAGTACATTCCCTTTTCACAGGCTAAAGGAAAACCTTTCACTCGCTTCTTTTCTCTAGGCTCAAGAATAACCTCTCAACAACTCACAATAACAATACAACAGTAAAAACACTTCACTCAATTTTACTTAGTAAACACAAGAGGCTTAATAGATGAATGCACAAAAGATGTTCAAGAACCTCACCAAACACAATCAAACTCACTTAATAAAAAGTACTTGTAAAAGATCTCTTAAATTCTCAATAAATAACACTATATATATCACTCAAACTCTTCTACATCAAACTCTATATAAAGACTGTCTATTTATAGTAAAGTTTTCATAAGTCTATTGGACAATGGTAATATTACCATTTGTCCAACAGATAAAACTCATTAATAATTTTAACCATTGTATAACATTATAAGACATCTGTGTAATGAGGAACGATCTTTTGGTTTAATCGATCAATAGGCCCTCGCCTTTTGCTTTGGTCGACTGATCCAATCATTCAGTCAACCAATAGACCTTCATCTATCATTCAGTTGACCGATCTATCCTAATCGGTCGACCGATTTAAAAACTACACTTAGCCAAATAATCATAAACATTTTCCAAAACCCAAGATATATATCCAAACAAATATTTATCTTAATCACTTAACATCTTTTGTTTATGTTTTCCTAATTAATTGAAACAACCATCAAAAGGTTTATTTTCATTTAATCATATTAAAACACATAAAATCTCTTGATTATACACCTATATACATATTCTAAAATATGTGCTCATGAATGGTTAAATATTAGCCTATTGAGAACACCAAAATAAAACTAAATAAAGTTTACATTAAATAGATATAAACTTATTATAATCTTCTTATTCAAACTTTGAATCTTTATATGATTCTTTGTTTTCTTCTTCAAGACTCCTTAATTAGTCAGATTGAACTTTATCAACCTATCTTTCAAGTACACTTAGAAACACACACAATAGTACCAAAGGTTGTTTTTTCATTACCAAAATAAGGTGGAACCATCCTTAGTTCAACAATTACTAACAGTTCTAACATCTGGTTTCTTTTCTTTTGACTTATAAGTCCTTGCTTTAGTTGGACATCCCTAAATTTATAAATGTTTTAAGACAGATTTCTTACTCACCCATAACTCGTAAGTGATTCTGTCTGTAACTTTTGTAGGAACTCTATTGAGGATGTATATTTCGGTCTTTAATACATCTCTATAGTGTGAGTGAGGTAAGGTTGTATGACAAATCATAGTTCTTATATTATCCTTAAGGATTCTGTTTCATCTATCTGTTACACCATTCATGTTTGGACAACCTGGCATGGTGTATTGAGGTACAATCTCATACTCCTCTTGAAATCATGCAAGTGGACCTGAACGTTGTTCACCTAATCTGTCCTACCTATTCACGACCACGATCAGATCTTATTGCCTTAATAGTCTTATTAAGTTAATTTTTAACTTTAACCTTGAAAGACTTAAAAACCTCGAAGGCATACGACTTCTTATAGATTAAGTATAGGTAGCCATATCGAGAGTAATCATCTATAAATGTGATAAAATACCGTTGACCATTTCATAAAGTTGTAGGAAATGGCCCATAAATTTTTGTATGTATCAATTCTAAGACATCCTTAACTCTATCAACTCATATTTTATTTGTCTTATTTGATGTTTTACCCTTTATAACTCAATAAAATTATCATACTTTGATCCATCGAGTGTGACAAAAGCCTATTAATTGTTTTTATAGAGATATGACCTAAACGTTTATACTATAGTGAATAAGAATTCTCATTTAATAATTTGTATTTAGTGCCTTTGGTTTCAACATTATGGGACTCACTATACAAATTTACTGTATCCAGCAAATAAAGATTGTCATGATCAAATGAATTACTGGTTCCGACAAGTACATAATTAAATAAACATCACATTTTTTATTTTCAAATGAAAAAATAAATCCTTCTTTGTCCAATACAGAAATTGAAACCAAATTCCATCTAAAAGATAGTATAATAAATGTGTGTTTTAGTTCTAAATAGAAACCAGTATGTAATAAAAACCAAAAAGTTCATATGCCTAAAACTTCCACAAGATTTCTAACTCCCATATAAATTTACTTTTCATCATCACTAGGTCTTTAACAAACCAGACAACTCTGCACAGATATATTTATGTGAGTTATAGCCCTGGAATCCAACTACCAAGTATATTTAAGTACTGAAACCAAATTAAATTCAGTACAAATAAGAGCAAAAGAAGTATCTTTCTTCACACACCAAACTTGATATTTAGGGCATTCGTTCTTCACATGAGAACTGCCTTTGCAAAAGAAACATTTCTTTTCTTTATGTCCCTTAAACATACCCTTATGTTTCTTTTGCTGTTCTGACATCACAATCTCTTTACCTTTCCTCTTTTTACTATGGTTTGATGAGGTTGATGCCAAATAAGCACTCTTAGTCTTTTGTTGTCACATCCTGTCTTCCTCTTACACTAAGTAAGAGATGAGCTCATGCAATTTCCATTTTTACTTTTGACAATTATAGCTCACCTCAAATTGATTGAATTGTGGAGGAAGTGATATCAACATAAAATGAGCGATTAAGTCCTCGAAAAACTCTATCTTCAATGTCTTTAATTTTCCTATAAGATGAAGCATTTTAAGGATGTACTCCCTTATACTCCCATTACCATTATACTTCATAGAGAAAAGCTTTCTTAAAGCTGCGCTTGTCTTTACTTTTTCAATTTTGGCAAATCACTCCTCAAAGGTATAGAGGAATCTTTTGGCATCAATTTCCTTAATCATAGTGTCCAAAAACATCTATAAGATAACATATTTAATTATCATAGGACTTACATGATTAGAGCGATTCCACCTCTCAAAACCCCTCTAATCCTCAAGAGAGCTTTGATTTGTAAGATGTGTAGGACGCAATTCTCTTAATGTGAGATCTGTATCCACACATTCTAAGATCGTAGTAACCTTCTTTTCTAAATTTTAAAGTTGCTTCCATTAAGTATCAAAATGCTATTAATTATGGCAGTAATAGTAGAAGCATTGGTAATATCAATTGTATAGAGAACCATATATAAAATATAATTAACTCACATATACATGCAACTATAACTAAAAAGTGATTAATTATTTGAATAATAATGACCCATCTCAAGATAACTGATGTAATATTGAATCTAATCTTTAGACGGAGAATTGACTCACAATTGGAGTTCTTGGTGCAGTAATCAAGTATTAATAATAAAATCCAGTTAAGTGCTTAGCCTTCCTTTGAACTGACTTAATGCTTATAACGAAAATTTAATAATCATCACATACTTATTACCACATGTGCATGTAGGTTTCTGTCAAACAACAGTCATCCTTTAGACTGACGTATTGCCCTTACGAAGAACAATACACACTATCAATGTAGTACTTCACGATCAAACAATTTTCACAATAGAGGTCATTTTGCTGATTGTATTGTTTCAATTAATCGAAAGGAAAAACTAGGTATTATAGATTCAAATTTTATAGATTAATCATCAACCGTAATCATCAGATAAAATATATGCAATACTAATGCAAATAAATTAAATATTAATTAATTAATTAATTTTGAAACAAAATAATAGTAAACATAACAAATAAAAAAATAAATTACCTAAATGAATGAATTAATTACCTACAAATTCAAAATCATCTTATTTGTATGGTATGTACAAAATCATTCTAATTTTGAAAACTACTTTTAAAAGCCACGTTTTTTAAACTGAGAAATAATCGATGGGCTTTAAAACTTGTTTAATGGATTTTAATAGTCTGTGATTGTAACAAGAAGATATGCCAACAAATGCAACCTGTATGTTTATTTTGAACAATAGGAGACATTCGTTTAAAAGAAGAAAAAAGCAAAAGCATTGATTCTGGAAACAAAAGTGTTTTCATGGGCACGAGTGCCGGACCACTTAGTTATTCCCTTTGATGTCAGGTCAACGTGTCCCACGGCTTTTAACACAAAATGGAGAAATGCATTTATGATGCGTGTTCATCACTGTGTTCATCATTCTCTCTTTAAATGGGTAAGTTTCTCTCTCTCTTAAATCCGTGATCCACATAATGGTTTAAAGACAAAAAACCGTGGGCGCATGAAATACATTGCAACCATGCAACGCAAGGAGAGAGGAACGCAGTAAATGAAAGGAGCCATAATTAATGAGGGAGAGAGAGAGTCCACACTCCACAGAACCAAGCAAAGTATGGAATTTACTGATTTTGTGTCACAAACCAAACCTTTTCAAAGCCATTAATTTTCATAAAAACGATGAAACATATTTCCAAAGGAAACAAAGAATATCTTAGCTTGTTTCTTGACATTAAATATTAATTATAAATTCAAGCTATGATTATTTGAATATAAATAATTATTAAAATATTAAATAATCATGAAAAAAATCATACACAAATAATTTTAAGATAACACCATCGTGATATTACTTGATAGATTATTGATAATCCAATTAGAATATTGTCTAGCTTAAAATTTATTTGAGAAGAATAAAGGAAGCGTATTTAAATTTATGAATGAAATTATGTAAATGTGATGCTTCTAATTGATCATATTATGTTTTCTTTTCAATTGATAAATGGAAATTAAAACAAGAAATAGAAGAATATAATATAATATAATAATGATAATAATACGTCAATTAGGAGTCATAATCCTATTTATAGATTTTTACATGAAAAATTATCAATTTGTCTATCATTAATTAATAATTTATATCTTGAGAATTTCAAAAATTTTATTTCAATCCCCAATCTTTATATTATATTAATAAACTCATAAATAGAATTTGATCACACGAGTTAGGTCCTTAAACTTTGTATGTGATTATTTACTGCAATACATATATATCTACATATTTGTATGTATTTGTTAATTTATATACACATGATATACGATCCAAATTCTAACATTTCTTACATTAAAATTTGATAAAAGTGACTGAGACATATTGAAACCAACTATATCATTATCATTTGATGTTTTTATGGTTATCATAATTAATATTTTTTAAATAATTTACACAATAATAAATAGTTTAAGGTATTAAAAATAATGTAAATAATATTGACCACAATAATTATAAAAATTATCAACATAATAATTCTTTAGTTTTATTATTGATCAATTTGTAGAATTAATAGGAGATGTGCATATAAAATTATTTTAAACAACCTAGTTATATCTAAATCAAACTAATTTTAGAAAAGGGAAAAATAAATGTTATTGGCACCCATTCGAATGCTAACTACGTCGTCCCCATTTGCTGTCATCTGAAATAAATGGTGTCTCCTTGAGTTGTTTCTGAAAACGTGTTTAGGAGTCTAAAAATAAGTTTATAATAATTTTGTGTTTTTTTCACTAATTTTATAGTTGTAAAATTACCAAAATAATAATTTTTATTTTTATTAATAATATGGGTAAAAAGAGATAAACTTCTTTTACACTCTCATTGTATTCTAAAATTATTGTTATTATTGAAAAGAAAACCTGTAATAGTAAAAATAGAAAGAATTTTTGTTAAAGTATTTGTGAAGTTTTTATAATCACGCATTATTGGCGGGCCACCCTGCATTTAGAGAGGAAGAGTCTACGAAATTCGTGCAATTCTACACTCTTATCAAGCCTATTTATTCTTAAGGTCTAACACGGGAACCAAAAGTAATGGGATGAGAAGTTTATCCTCTTTATCACCTTCAAAACACGTAAATAGTTGTCAATATCAAATATAGCTCCACGCAACTTTTCCTCCTTTTTATAGGAATCCATCAATTACAGTTGTTCTTCTCTCCATTTATTTCATCTTTTAAGGTGCTTATTCCCTGTCACGATCTGTGTACAATGATCACACAAGCGAGATTCTCATAAATCTGAAATCATGAAAAAGTTTTGAGAGAGATGTCACCTCTTGAGTTTTGTGGCCTTAAAAGTTTAGATTGATTCGCAGCAGTGAAAACTGAAAATTAAAACGATAAATGTTATTTTTAGAGTAATTATCAGGAACCGCTGTGATTTTGCCTTTGCTTAAACAGCCAATTTTTAAAATAATATCAGACCTCTTTATAATTTTGCTTAAATATATAAAAAAATTTATATATTTATTTTATTTTAAGAAATGATTCTTTACATTATTTATATTTTATATAATCATTAAAAACTTTTAAAAGTATGAATTTATAATAAATCGTGTTTAAGTTTGAAAATAAGGCCCATTTTATAGGCCAAGTTAAGTAGGAATCTCCTTTTTTTTTTTTTTTTGGAATTTTGAACTGTTCTTTAATTAAACTCGACATAAGGTTTATGTCAGGTTCAATTTGAATCTTATTTTTTTCTTCATTTAAAATAGTTCCATATATTGATTTTAATACATGTGTCCTTATAAGATATCCGATACCAAATGTGTAAGGTGCAGCTTGATCACCTGGTTTCCTGTGCTAAGGGGCAGAGTTATTATGTTGACTAGAACAAGCCATATAGATTGATAATATCTCAGACGTGTAGGCAAATAAGGCGTGTGATCCATGTGTGGCATCTCAACAAGGGATTGATAACACGTATCTAACTAGAAAATGGGCGCGAGTGACTCTTCCTTGTCTATCCAACTAGTAAATACAAAGAGTTATCTGTGAAACTGTTCTTTTATGTTGCATGTGAAGTGATGTTACCAGTTGCTGTCCTTTTATCCTATATATCATAGCAGCAAATGTGTTAAAGTATCAATTGTTGTAATTGTGTATGCCTTAACAGGTTGATTGATTATTTCAATAATATTTAATAGAAAATTGTTTATAAGGACAACTAAATTTTGGAATTGCCAGTAGTAGAATAATTTATATATAAAAAAGGTACGTGAAATATTTAAAACATCCTTTACTCTTTATATTTTTATATCAATATGACTAGGTAATTATACTATTATAATTAGATTAATTTATAAAAAAAGTTATTAAGAAATTACTGTGACTCAAAAAGTTTCCTTAAAAAGAATGTGAAGTAATTGAAACAACTTTTATTTTCTCTCTTTTTTTAGACTCAGATGATCCTCATTTATTTTCTTTTTCTCTTTTTCTGTTAAGAATAGTTATAGTGTAATTGCATCATATAAGTTAGATCGTTTCATCACTATGATTGACACATTGTTATATTAGACGATGACAATTAGATGACTATATCAGAATAACTCATCCATTGCATAATTATGTCTTAAGCAGTTGCATTATTATATCTTAACAGTTATATCAATATGTTGAGGTAAATTGCTTCTTTTAATAAACTTATTTCAAATTAAGTTGTTAAGTAACCTTGTGTCTACTACTTTATCGTCACCTCGTAACATGTCCCAACAGTTAATGTAGAAATATGGAAAACCCACATCAACAACAAAGAGAGAGAGAGAGAGAGTTATATGAATATTTTATGTGCAACAAATTTTGTCACAGCATCAGCCAAGGTCTATGTTGTCTAAGGATGCATTATCCAACTTGTAAAGAATGAATGTACATATTTCGGTATATTTTTCTCTCATATGAAGGTAATATAAATAGATACAATTACACTTTGGAAAGAATTCTATTCTAAGAAAGATTATAAAAGACCCCTACAATTATTCAGTCATTTTCTAATAAATTGTTCCTATATTTATTTAGTTAATTATTCATATATTTGCTTTTGTATATGCAATAGCTCATGTTTATACTCCCCTTAAGTTAGAGCATAGATGTCCAACATGCCCAACTTGCTAATTACATTGTGAAATGCTCTTTTTGAAATTGCTTTTGTAAGAACATCAGAAAGTTGATCTTCGAACTTGATAAAAGGAAACTGAATAATCTTTTGATCTAACGTCTCCTTGACTAAATGTTGATCAATTTCAACATGTTTGTTACAATCATGTTGAACAAGATTTTGCGTAATCTTAATGGAAACCTTATTATCATAATAGAGATTCATAGGTTTTGGATGTTCAATCCCCAAATGTAGTAGAACATGTTCCATCCTTAATAATTCACATATTCTATGAGCCATACCTCGAATTCAACTTCTACACTTGACCTTGCTAAAACTTTTTGCTTCTTGCTTTTCCAAGTTACAAGGCTCCCTTCCACAAATGTACAATAGCTAGATATAAATTTTCTAATTGTTTGATCGCTTGCCTAATCTGCAATCAATCTAGCTTAGTATGCGATAGATAAACATGTTGAGATATTTGAAAGGCTATATCTGGCCTAGTATGAGATAGATAAACCAATCTCCCAAGCAGTCATTAATAGCGCCCTATATATGATGGAATTTTGATTTAGGAGAATTTCAAGCTTATGATTCATTTCTATAGGAGTTTCACCTAGTTTGCAATCAAGCATTCCAGTTTCAACTAAGAGATCAAAAACATATTTTCTTCGTGAAAGAGAAATACCTTGATCTGTCCTTACTACTTCGATATTAAGAAAGTATTTAAGTTGTCCTAACTCCTTCATTTCAAATTCAACAGCTAAGTATTCTTGTAGAAGCTTCATTTCTTCGCATTCATCTCCTGTTAAGACCATATCATCAACATATACAATTAAAGTTATTACTTTTCCTCCCTTGTGTTTTATAAACAAGGTATGATCTGCATCACTTTGTTTATAATTGAAACCTTTCATTGTTATGGAAAACCTCCCAAGCCAAGCTTTAGGTGATTGCTTAAGTCCGTAAAACAATTTTTCCAATTTACAAACTTTATTTCTGCTTAAAGAACCAAGTTTCATTCCTAGTGGTAGCTCCACGTATACGTCTTCTTCTAAATCACAATTGAAGAAAGCTTTCTTAACATTAAAATGTTTTAGAGGCCATTCTCAATTTATTGCTATAGAGATCAGGATGCATATTGTATCTAACTTAACCACTAATGCAAAGGTTTCTTTCTAATTGATTCCATAATTTTGCATATAACTTTTTACAACCAACCTTACTTTATACTTGTCAACGGTCCCATCAGTTTTGAGTTTCACAGTATATAACCATTTACATCTTATTGTTTTCTTTCATTCAGGTAATGAAATAAGTTTCCATGTAGAGTTCCTTTGTAAGGCCTCCATCTCTTCATTCATTGCCTTAGTCTAATTGTATCTTTCAAGGCTTCCTTCACGTTACTAGGAATAAAAAAATTGGATAATTGATTAACAGCAAGTGCATATGAATTAGGCAAATTTGAAGTAGAAATATAATTATTGATAGGATATTTGACATTGGCTTTGAGATCAGGTTCATACTATTTCTTTGGTACATCTTTATTCAATCTTTGTGAGTACCTTAGAGTTAGATTTTCAATAGAAACAAGAAACTCACTACTAGAATTATTAGATACTAGACTTGAAATTACCTGAGAGATA
>JAOXYD010200636.1:0-22153 GCA_028565735.1 Pinacopodium congolense
TAGTTCTATTTTGTCGATACCTCTTTATCTGCTCATAGTGATGCACTAATAAGTCTAAAATAATTTTGTATACCCTTAACTTAACCATATCTATTACTTAAAAAAAATCTTCATAGTCATAGGCATAGGAATAAATGCCACTGTGAGATCCAAATCATCTAAGGGTGCTCCCAACCCTCTTGCCAATTGTGTAATGATTAAGCCCCCACTAAGGATGTTGAAGTTAAGGAAATAGAAATCAACTAGATTAAGATGATGCCCAAGTGTATCCTCTTCCTTTAGCACATACTGTGTATGAGGAATAAAGTCCTCCTAGCAACTAGACTAGTGCTCTCCCTTGTTTACAATGAATTCACCAAGAGCTTGTGCATGAACCGTATTTAAGGAGGAAATTGAAACCCTAATGACTTAAATTTGGTGGGTTGATAAGGCTAGACAAGGGCTATGGCCCTCTAATAACTCTAGGAGGACTTAGGGTGATCCTAGTCAAGACATATCTTGCTTAAGTGTAATTTTGCTACTCACTCCTAAGTGTAAAACCTATTGTAGACTATAATTTGGTTGTAGCTCATACTATAATCCAAGCCCCTTAATTAAAAATTGAGGGCTGAAGCATCCTCCTAGAGCATCTTGGTGTCATCGACCTCTAATATGCATTTAAACTTCAGCTAACTCCTAGTAGATTGGGTCTTTATATTTGAAAATGTCTGATTACCCATCCAATGAACAAATCTTCTACACCCTATTAGTAAGACCTATTTATCTAAGGACGTCCCATTCAATAAGGTAGGGCACCTTAAACTACCTAGTGTTAAAGGCTTGATACTACTTCCATCGTGCCTCCATCTTAAAATGGAATAGTGGGTGCTTTGGTGGTTGATAGCATGCTAGAGGTAGTGGAAGCACTAATGGTGTCTATTACACCACCTATTATAATCTCGATGGATCATATGTCCTTAAGGTAGTAGGGTGAGATGTAAGGAAGGTGGTGTCCACTCTAACATTCTTATGTAGCAACGACTGTGTAGATTTTTTTAGGTGCTCTTGATAGTCCCTTAATCCTCACTACAGTATGATACTTGAAAAAGAATATGACTTACGTCATGGAAAACATTATTCAAGATAACACATGTATATAAGTACGAAGTATAACTAAATAAAAGATAGAATGAAAGAATGAACCATCAAACATGATTTTAATATTAGCCTAGAGTACTTTCACAATCTATATTTTCAATTATTATGAACATTATAACTATTTCATTTTATTCTAATTCTAAAATTTCAATTTGTTATATCCTATGATTGAATATATGGCCTAAACTAATCAACTCAACAAATTAAATTTATTAAAACAATCTACGTAAGGTGCATTAAAAATAATCGACCATATTAAGCACATAGGATTCCTAATTTACCTAAGTCAATTTTTCTAACACCCTAAGAACTTGAATAATGGATATGTAATCTCATCAACTAGGACAAGGATATAAGTCATAACATGAAATAATCTAGAATGCCTTAAATTAATAAAATAGAAATATTATAGAAAAATACTTGGATGATGCTAACAACTCAGTGAAAAAAGTTAAAATATGAATTAGATTATTCTATAAGAGTTACGATGGTCTAATTATGATCTATCACTATAATAACTAAATAGGAAACTAAAATTTCAAAGAAAGTAAAAATGAAACATGGATGAAAATTAGGAAATATGGGGATGTAACTTTTTATAAAGACATCAATATGCAACCTACACAATAATATGTAGGTGCTGTGTAATGATTGAATGATAGAATATATAAGAAAACACGGGCCCATGTTTAATGCATTAAATTTAAGGGAGGGAATGCAAAAGTTACGATACTAATATGAGTTAAACACTATAACTTATAGGTAGGATGCTTTCACATATTCTATCCTCTATTCTCCCCTGTACATAGGCTACATCATGGGGTTATGTAAATGTATCTGGGGTGTATTAATATCATGGGGCAAACAATATAGTATATAGGAGCTATGTTGAAAAATAGGACATTCTATTTTCTCCTTTTCTTTTCCTCTACTAAAAACAAACTTACCATATAAGAGACATAATGGTGTGTTTGCTTACACGATACCTACACATCACCATATAGATCATGTGTTGAAAATGTATACTTTCTTTTTTCACTCAAAGATAACATAGGGTTAAACAAGAAAGCATGTAGCTTACCATATTAGCCTTAAAACCTACAAAATACAAATGCATTAACTTATGAACATTTAACATAGGAATTTAACTAACATTTAATATAATTATAATAAGAAAATGATATGAAAATTAAGGAAATAGGCAACTAATACTCTAACCAACTAAAAGATACTAAAATTCAAAAACATTAAAGGTATAAAGTATTGGGTTAGCTCCCAACAATTGTTTATTTTATGTTACAAGTTTGACCCCTTTTTTTAGGATATATCAAAAGTGATGTGCTTATGGACGTATGATAGCACCTTAATTGTACATATTATATATATGATTGTATAAGTATTATCTTAGGCTTAAGAGGTAATTTCATGTTATTTGGGTGCGCATTTGATTAATTCTTAAATAAGATTCTGATCATGTTGCTTTTCAAGGATATGCATGTTATAAAGGAATTTGGAGAACATGTTAAGGTACTTTTGGAAGTAGAATAGGTGATCTATCAATTTGAGTACTTAGAGAATCATGTTATAAAGTTTCACACCAATTTTTAAGGTCATATGACAAGCCTTTAAGAATGCATTAAGAGAAGAACAAAAGAAGCTCAAACATACACTAGTTTTGCTATAGATAATTTTGGTTATGTATTAGGTGCAATTGTAGAGCTGAGATTGATATGAAATTTTATGGGGAGGAATAACAACATGTTAGGAATTTATGTATCAAATTTCATGACCATTGGAGGAGTGTATGAGAAGTTATATCCAAAACACCAAAAAGATCTAGAAGTTGTCAAAGTAGAAGAAGAGAAGAAAAAAAGCCCTATCTAAAAATAAAAAGGGCACAATTATGGCCTGGTTATCCTGAGACCATTAGGGAGCATGGCACATGTGGCATTCTAGGTCTTTTTTGATATATATATATATATATAAGGGCTTATAACCCTAGGTTCCATTAATTAAACTCATTAGAAGCTTTCATAAGGAGGCAAAGCAAAGGTTTAGTGGTTTTAGAGGAGAAGAAATAAAAAAGAGCATCCCTTATTCATCAAGAACATTGAGGGATGATCATCTTCCAAAAAGTTCCAGTATAAAGGGAGTGAAGAGAATAACACTCATCTCCACTAGTTTTTGTTCTTCTTCTCTTTTACTATCTTCTGTGTAGATATTATGCTAATTGAGGGATTGTTTAATTCTATGAGTGGTTGAACATCATTATGGAATTACTTTTTGAAATATTATATATATATTAATCTTACTGATTTGATGAATCCATGTTATGATATTTGGTGTGCTTAATCCTTACAATCGATTAAGAGATTGGGCTTGGCCAATTTATGTTTGGTGTCCAATAAGAGTTGCTATCCAATAAACCTACAATTATTAGGTTGAATAATTGATTAGAGAGTTAAACCTTATTGATTAATTGATTGCCTATAGGATTACTTCATAACTAGTTGAATGAGTAAGATAGGTTTTGTAGATTGAGAGATTGCAAGACTAATCCTATTTATTTTATCTAGGGAAACTTAGTTGCACCTTGAGAGAAGGTGACTATGACCTTTGGATTTCTTGGGCTAATCATAATTAAATCAATGAGATAAGAGGGAAGCAAAATAGGGATAAAAATGATTCCTTATATTTAATAGTGAATCCAAAAATTCCAACACATTGCCTTGATTGTTCATTGCTAGTTTTTCTATCTTAGTTTATTTTTCACTATTTATCACTTAAATTTGTTCCTTAAAAAAATTTAACATGAATTGAGTAGTAATTAGACCTACTCCTTGTAGGATTGATACCATTATATTAAAATTGTATGACCAATATACTTGTGATATAACGTAAATCTAGTGAGCTTTTACATAAATTGTTCATTAAGTTTTTTGCGTTGTTGCTGAAGATAGTAGTTTTAGCATTTTGTTCAGTTTGGGTTCCTTTAATTTAAGGATGTTTTATACTCTTCCTTGTGTATTTGTAGGTGCATGAACACAAGGAGCATTAGAAAGTCCAACAAGCTAGGTGATAAAGAGTTTTTTGACATAACCCAAAAAAAAAAAACAGTTAAGGAGGGTAAAGCACCAAAAGACTATTTAGAGAAATATTGTGGAAGAAGGAGAACAAGGAGGAGGAAAAAGGACACATATGGACTTTATGAGGCTGAGTTTTAATTCCAATAAAAAAGGAATCACAAGGCCTCTTGTGCAAGCAAACAACTTCAAAATTAAGCTAGCTCTACTCAATATATTGGAATTAAGTGTGCAATTTTATGTCTTGACGAATGAAGAATCCAATGCATATCTTTAATAATTTTTGGAGATATGTGACACATTTCGATATAATGGATTGTCAAAAGACACAACCAAGATGCGATTGTTCCCTTTCACTTTGAAGGATATGGCTAAAGTATAGTTGAATTCTCTCAACCCAGAGAAAATAACTATATGGGAGCAACTTGCATAAGTATTTTTAGTCAAGTATTTCCCATTGATCAAGACAACAAGGATCCATCAAGGTGATCATAAACTTCCAAAAAGGTGATGGGGAGTCATTATAAGAAGCATGGGAAAGATTCAAGGAGGCACCATTGATGTAGTGGATGGAGGATCATTGATGAGGAAAACTATTCATGTAGCATATGATCTTTTATAGGAAATGGTGAAAAACAATTTCTTATGATCGAATAAAAGAAGCAAGAAAGGATTGAAGGGGGAAAAAAGGGATGATTCCAATTGATTCAATGATAGCCTTTCAAGAAAAAATTTCAGCTCTAACCAAGCAACTGAGCAACTTACAATGTCTTCTTCTGTTAAAGATATGCAACTTAGATGTGAGTTATGTTGGTAGGATAGTCATGACATAGTTGATTGCTTCATGATGGGTACTAGTGGAGCAGAACAAGTCAACTATATAGGGAAACAACAAAGTGGTACTAATCCCTTCTCTAACATTTATAATCGGAGGTGGATAAATCACCCAAATTTTCTTAGAACACTATCGTGTAAGCAAGACCTACTTGGCTTCCAACAAGATAGACTTGGGTCCTTGGAGAATAAGATGAATAAGTTGATAAATGTCTTGGTTTCCAAGTTCACAAGCTAAGAAGAAAGCCAAAAGAGGATGGAAGTGAAGTTTGATCAAATACTGAAAAATCATGCTTCTCTATCCGCAACTTAGAAGTTCAAGTGGGAAAACTGGCCAATACATTGTCATAAAAAAGTGTGGGAATTATTCTAAGAAATATGGTGCCTAATCTAAGGGAGCATTTAAAGGCAATTAGATTTATAATTGGAAAACAAATAGAGGAGCCAATGGAGAAGGATGAAAGCTCCAAGGAGAAAAGCTAAGAGAAAGAAAGGTAGAAGGAGGAGGAGAAGCTCTATGTGCACCACCAATGTGCAAGCCAAAGATTACCTATCCATAAAGACTTAAGGAAACTTAGTTGGATGTACAATTTTCTAAGTTCTTAGAGAAGTTGAAGAAGCTCTAAATCAAATTTTCACTTGTGAAAGCACTAAAGAATATGCCCACATACATTAGGTTTTTAAAGGATATCCTAACCAACAAGTGCGTATAGGAAGACAACCAAATGGTTGTACATATTATAAGCATGATTTCATAATGATTATCTTAGGCTTAAGAGATAATTCCATGTGATTTGGGTGCACATTTGATTAATTTTTAAATAAGATGTAGTTCATGTTGCTTTTGATGGTTATACATGTTGTTTAGGAATTTGGTGAACATATTGAGGTACTTTTGGAACTAGAAGAGGTGATAGATCAATATAAAAACCTAGAAAATCATGCCATAAAGTTTCACACTAATATTCAAGGTCATATGACAAGCCTTTAAGAATGCATTAAGAGAAGAACAAAAGAAGCTCAAATATGGACTAGTTTTGGTACGGATAATTTTGGTGATGAATTAAGTGCCCTTATAGAGTTATGATTATTATGAAAATTTGTGGAGAGGGAGAAAATTATATAAGGAACCTACATATCAAGTTCCATGACCATTGGAGGTGTGTATGAGAAATTATAACAAAAACACCAAGAAGAGCTAAAAGCTGTCAAAGGAGAAGAGAAGAAAAGAAGCATTCCTATCTAATAGTAAAAAGGCCATGATTATGGCATGAGACCACCAGGGAGCATGGCACATATGGCATTTTAGGGGTTTTCCTAAGGAGGATTCTTAGGAAACCCTTATTAGAGGCTTTCCTAATGAGGCAAAATAGAGGTTTAGGGGATTTTTAGGAGAAGAAACCAAAATCATCATCCCTCATGCATTAAGAACATCTCAACCTACAAAAATTTCCAACATAAAAGGAGTGAAGAGAAGAACACTCATCTCTACTAGTTTTTGTTCTTCTTCTCTTTTACTATCTTTTGTATGGATGTTATGCTAGTTGAGGGATTTTTTAATGCCATTAGTGGCTGAATATCATTGTGGAATTACTTTTTGAACTATTTTGTATAAACTAATCCTACTAATTTGATGAATCAATTTTTATAATATTTAGTGTGCTTAATCCTTGTAATAGATTGACATATTAAGCTTGGTTAATTTATGTTAGGTGAGAAATTAGAGTTAGCATCTGATAGACCTACAAATATCAAGCTGATTAATTGATTAAATAGAGATAGTGATTGATTAATTGATTGCCTATAGGATTTCTTCATAACTAGTTAAATGAGTAGGACAATTTTTGTATATTAAGATATTGCAATACTAATCTTATTTATTTTTGCTAGGGAAACTTAGTTTCACTTTGAGAGAAGGTGACTAAAACCTTTGGATGTCTTGGGCTAATCATAATTAAATCAACAAGATAAGAGGGAAACAAAATAGGGATAAAAGTGATTCCTAATCTTTAATCTTGAATTCAAAAGTTCCAATACCTTACCTTGATTGTTCATTGCTAGTTTTCTGTATTAGTTTATTTTTCACTATTTTTTACTTAACTATGCTCCTTAAAAAAATTTTAACCTAAATTAAATGGTGACTAGACCTAATCCTCATGGGATCGATACCATTATATTATAATTATACGACTTGTATACTTGTGATATAGCATAAAGCTAGTGAGCGTTCATATAAATTGCTTATCAACATACCTAAATTTTAATCAAAATATACCAAAGAATCACCCTAACAACACCACAACATACAAATAGGCAAGTGCACCTATCTCTATGCAATATAGTTATGGTGAATCCAAGTGTTGAATCCATAAGGACTACTAATATTATTGAAGTTCTATATAAATTAGTTAGCCTATCAAATAGTATAGTAATTTATTTAATTGATAAATAAAATAAACAAAACAATTAAAAGTGAACACTTAAAACAACTCACAAGGACTTGCACTTAAAGATGAAGCTAGGATTCAAGAAATTAATCCCTCTAGAATGCATTCATATTCATTGTTAATCTTGATTCAACTTGTTTTATAGATTTATTACAATATGTTCTCTAAGGTTAATCACTCTCTCTCTTGAGTTATGAAATCCTATTCAATTTGATAAATCAAGAAAAGTTTTCTCTATCTTAATCTATCAATTGAATGCATCAATTCGTTCTATGGAACCTATTGTTTTGGTTAAACTCACACCTAACCTAGACATCTTATGTAAGTCTATCTCTAAGTCTTTACAAAAGATGCTTTACCTCTAGAGTGATTTAAAGCATACAATTTATTTCTTATTCTAATTATACACCATCAAAGCACTAATATCAAACTTGACATTCAAATAATATTCAATATCCAAGGTCATTAATATCAATAAATAAATCAAACATAAAATCTATAAATCAAAAGTTAAATCAAGAAAAATAATGAATACTATATCCTAGAATTCATAAAAATCCAAATCCTATGAAACAATTATTTCTAACACATTTTTGGAATCACACAGAGTATCATAACGAAGAAGGAAATTAAAAAGCATAGAGAATTTTCTTGAATCATTGACTCTTTAATGATTGATATATGAAATCCTATCTTTAATGTTCAAAATAATGCATTTGGATTCTTATTCTTCTTCAAAATTGTGAAAAATCTTTCAAGCATGGCTTAAGACTTGTTATTCCTCTCTTGGTGGCTACTAAATGGTGTCTAAAGGTAAGAGGATAAAAAAAAACGTAAAACAGGTTATTTGCATAAGGAGGGATTGCCCCGGTCACGAGTAGGATCATGACTGTTATCCTGATTATGATTTCTTCTAACTAAAAATCCTGGCCAAGCTAGGAAAATCATGTTTGTGATGCTGATCACCATTAATCTAGCTTCTGTGCTCCTCTGGGTCTTCTTAGGATATCTCTTTAGACATACATCTTTTGGCCATGAAATTTGATATGAAGATTCCTAACATGATATCCTTGCTTCCCAAGTTGCTTTCACATCTCTTTAATCTTAAAGAATGCATCCCATGGCTCTTCAAAGTCCTATAAAACATAATCAAACATATTCGAAGTCCTATAAATCTAAGCAACATCTTATTCTAAGAATTTAACGTAATAAGCAAAAGAATCATATGGATTTTCCTTTAAAACTCATTATAACAATCACCAAATCATGCCTAAAGTATGTATGCTTTAGGAGCTATTAAATACCCCTATAGGTTGTCTTCAAATAATGAATTAAAATCACTTAAACAACATCAATTAAGAGTTAAGAATTAATTTAGAATAAATAAAAATCAACCAATGCTTGTGATTTAGTTTAAAATTCACATTCTTTCATGAAAAAACTTTGTTATCACATACTCAATCCCACTGTTAGTAACTAGGTAGCCTTTAATGTACATCATCAAATATTTATGAAGTTTCATATAGATCATCATGTAAACTTATTAAAGGATATTATCATTAATACAAAACATAACTTAAGTTTTAATTTAGAGTAATTTTTATGGTTTTACCTTGTCTTTTGACGTGCGGACATAAATTTTGTTGTGAATGTCCCTCAGTTACTTAACTCAATTACCCTTTTTAACTTGTTTGCAAAGCCATCTAACCTTTTGATGCAAAGGTAAACATTTTATTGTGAACACTCCTAGTTACTTAGCTAGCTCACAATTGCAAATAGTGACTAGCTCTACTCATATAGTTCAATATTTTTATTAGTATGAAGCTAGTGTAGTGAATGTTTTTACTCACTTTATTTAAGAATATATATATATATATATAATTTTCATTCATTAAAAGTAAAACCTATTCTAAATTCACATAACAATCCATATGTAATAATATTATAGAATTGACATTATACACAATGTTGACCAAAATCAAATGTAATTCACATAACATAAAAACAGGAAAAAAAAGTGTCAAATTTATGTTAGAAATCATTCGAGAACAATTTAGTGCTTATAGAATCAAAAACATTGATAAGATTAGAACACCACAATTAATAATCAAATCTCAATAGATCATGCCATATTCAACTCCCCTCCTCCCCCCCTCCCCTGAGGACCCTAATTTAAACCAAAATATCGTTAATTTGGAAGACTAAAATAACTGAAGTTCATGAAAAGAAAAAAGAGAGGGAAAGGAGAAAGATACTTCCTTAAATAATGAAGTCCAAATTAAAGTATGACTATGGTGACTTGAAGTTGAATCCATGTGGTTAAAGGCTTTAAGAAGTTAATGATCCAAGCTTGTGATGGAAACCTAAAGATTAACACTAAAGCATAAGTTGTTTGAAAATAATTAGATCAAGATATGATGGAATAAAAAATGACTTAAATGAACAATCTAAGTCTTTAAAATTAACTAACCACGATGAAATGAAAGCAAACTAAAATAAAAACATAAATGAAGAACAAATAAAAATAAAAAGCAAACTAAGCCATTGGGATCCATGGTTTGCATTAGTCCTTAACTAGTAGTCACATTGGTGGAAGATAATACTGCGTGTGTTACTACCACCATGCTTGTTGCTACTCTGATATCCCCTACTAAATCCTCTTATCCTTTTCCTATCTATCTTGAAAATCGACTCATCCAAAGTCCTTGGTTACTTGATAATTTCTCATCTTGAGGCACAATGCTTCCAACTGAGCACTAAGGTGAGTAGATCCTATAACATCAAATGGTGTAGCGATCTTAGAGGATTTAGCATCGGTGTCTTCGCCCTCTTCCACAATGGAATCATCACTATTCTTTAACTCTTGACTTGTATTTCTTTTCTCATATGGAGGCTGAGCTCTCTTAATGTAAGGCATCTATAATTTTATTTTGTTAGCCCCATCTAAATCCTTTCTAGAGAGTCTAGGGTTTCCACCTTGATCTCTTCTCCTAAATCGATTATATCAAAGTTGATCCTCGAGGATTTAGTTAACTTTGTGACATAAGAGGAAAAATTTAGTGTCCCCTCTAACTTTCCCCTGACTTTAGTACTCTGAGGGAGAAGTGAAAAGCCAAAGCATCTATGATGTTATAGTCATGGCTGTAAGTCATGCACCATAAGTGAATCAGCTCTTTTAATTTGACTAGTCCAACATTTTCTTATGAGCCTCCCATAGTGTGTTTTATTAAGTGATAAAGAAATCAAAGTGTCGGAGAAGTAATCTTTATGCTCTTTGTCACACCTGTCCTACATGGCCACTTGCCAATCCTATCACAAAATTGGGATGCTTAAGTTGAGGTTGAAAACTGTGGTCTAGCATCTCTTATTATGTGCTTATCCTTAAAACATCCAGATTCCACTCCTAATATGGAACTAGAGTACACAATTAATAGCGAAATTCAATTTTCACCTAATTAAAATTGCACCACATCACTTCAAATGGTCATTACTATATTCTTTGATAACTGAAAGGTAACCAGGAACTCACAAAACAAGTTCCTATAGCCTTGTTCCTTTAGTTCGTCAATGTGATCCCATCCCCTATCCTTCATATAGTATTTAAAAGTCTGTTATGCCCAAACTCTCTATGCCTTCAAACATTAAATACTTGGTGGGTTTAGTTAGCAGACTATGCCTTATGTTGTACTTGTGGAAGAGCTTGGGGTTGTTAAATTCAAGGAGATATAATGTGCTCCCAGTACTTTTAGACGAAAAGGGCCTATCATAGCAATCCTTTTTATCTAGTTCTTTTTGTCTGCCTATGATTCCTGTAAAAAGAGTAAAACAATCATAAGCGTGTAAGATAAGGCCTAGCTTCAACAAGCTATAAATCACACAAAGGTGTAAACACATTAAAATGATAATTTGATCATTTGTAAAGACTTCACATAATTGATCATGTAATATGGTTCAAGATTTAGCACATTCATGGTTCACAAAATTTTTTAACATTAACCATCTAGCTTAAATAATAAGAATGACATGAAAGTTATGGATCAAGCAAGAGGAGGAAAAATGGCAATGAAGAAAACATAATTTTTCTTGAAACCACAAGCTAGGTTGGTTATACCAACCCACTTGTGATCCATCTTGTGATTTCATGAAGTTTTTAATATTATTCTATTGTAGTAACTAAATGAGTCCAAAAATATTCTAATGCACTTAAGAATGATGTAACACTTAACTAAATATTATGCAAAAAGATAAGTAAATGAAAAAAAGTTAAACATGCAAAATATAACTTATACATAACTAATTCAAAGAGTAAAGCAAAAGCTTATAAAAACAATATAGTAAAATAACATAATAATTAGTGGGTTGCCTCTCACAAAGTTCTTTTTAAACTTCATTACCTCAATAACCTATTTCTTTGTTAAGCGTTTTTAATTTTATTTCTCCAAATCCTCTTTTTCTTCTTATTCTTGCTTTTAGATTTCGTTTTTCCCAATTTATCTTCCTTCCTCCATTCGTCGAGCTCCTTCATATTAAGGGTTGGATTTACTTCATTTTATAGTGCTTAATGCTTGGCATCATCTACAGTTAAACTATGAGGATTCATATTTTAGTCTCCTTTACAAAATACTTAAAACTCCATTAGCCATCTTATAACAAAAGGAGGAAGATTATTGCTTCACATACAATAATGACATAATAGTTTAGAATTAGACAAAATAATTGATTCGTCCTCTATTCTAAGAGTTAGTTTCCTCTCTAGGACATCAATTAGTGCTTTAAAGGTTGGTAGAAAAGGCCTAACCAAGAACAAGATAATTTAATCTTCATCTTCAACTTTTAGGATCATAGATTCAATAAGGAATATAAACTTATCAACCTTTATAAGCACATCCTTTACTATTCTGTAACTAATCTATCTGCTAACTGTATGCTCATCCTAGTAGGCTTAATGATATATAGAGTTGATTCATGAAATAACTTATAAAAAAATATATTTATACTTACTCCTAAGTTAGCTAAGGCATCATGCAAATGTAAACTACCAATTATGTAAGGGATCAAGAAAATCCATAGGTCCTTTAACTTTTGTGTAGTTTGTCTAGAATGATAGTAACGCACTTCTCACTCATCATCATCCTTGAACTAATTTCATCTTCTTATTCTTAAGAGCATTAGACACAATTCTTGCATTCTTCAGCTTTTATATAAGAGATTTAACTAAAGGGGTTTTAGTTTTTAGTTTCTTAATAGGTTTTAGATAAATACTTGTATGCCCCTTTGGTTATTCAATGTTTGTTTTATTAAGAACCAAATATGATGACTCGTGACTTTCCTTTTCAAACTTCCTTCTTCTTATCTTCTCTTGTATCCTTCTCCTCTTACATTGCCTTCATGGCTTCCTTTTTGTATTCTAAGAAAACCACATGCACTTGCTCCTTAAATTCTTCTCAACATTATTAGGTAAAGCACTTGGTGGTCTCTCTAAAATTCTCTTAGAAAGTTACATTACTTGATTCTTTAGATTCTTAACTGACACTTCAATGATTTAGAATCGAGCACTAAAAGTGGTGACATACTTGGCAAGTAACTCTTCCAAGCTCGATTTTTTTTGTTAATGTACTGTTATATTCTCGAACTTTCTTGTAAGGGCCTCCATATTTGCTTTTAATGAGGCTACAACATCTATGTTGTGTGGGCCTCTACTATGCTTTGACCTCCACCTTGCACTTCCCTATTGGTATGTATTAATGGCAATGTTCTCTATAAGCTCCTACAACTACTCAAGAGTTTTTAAACTGGTAGTGCCACCAGATGATGCATCTATTAATTACTTTGTGGTGAAGTTAAGGCTTTTATAAAAGGTCTGCATCAACATGTCCAAGTCAAAACTATGATGGGGGCACTTCTTAAGCATATCATTCCAAAGCTCCCAAGCTTCATATAAATCATCCTGCTCCACTACTGAAAAGGGATAATTTTGTTATACAATTTGGATAATTATGAGGGAGGAAAATACATTGATAGGAATTTCTCGGCTAAGTGGTTCTATAAAGTAATATAACTAGGTATATTTGACTTTAGCCATGATTTTGCTTTGATCCTCAATGTAAAAGGGAATAGTTGTAGTCCAATGGCCTCTTGTGACACCTCATTAATGTTGAAGATGTAATCTCCAAAAATTTGGTGATATAGGCATCAACATCTTTATTTGGAAGCCCATTAAACTACACATAGTTCTATAATATCCGAATCATCTGTGGCTTGACTCTTAGCCTATAGATTTCGAATTTAATGCCTTGGAGAGAATATCTCAAAAAGTCCTCCATAGCTAATGATGCTCTTAGTCCTAACTCTCAATCCATATTGTTTAATTTTAGCTCTAGGACCTCCACCTTAGTGTTACTTTCTAACTTCTCCTCTTTTAGTCTTGTTTGGAATGTTCTTCAACTTTAGGATCTATTTTGAATAGCTCCACTGAAGTTATCTAACCTAAAAATTGAGAGAACAACTAAAAGATCAAGAAACATAAAGTTCTTTAAGAAAATTAAAAGTGCAAAAAAAATTAAAGATTGCAAAAATTTAAAAACAATGAAATCAAAGTGAATAAAGCTAGTTTATAAAAAATATAAAAATATTTAATGATGATGCAGTCCCCAACAAAGGCCCCAAAAACTTGAGGTGCATATGGACATACCTAAGTTTTAATGAAGAATCACTCTAATAATACCACAACATATAAATAAGCAAGTGTACCTATCTCTATGTAATATAGTTATGGTGAATCCATATGTCAAATCCATAGGGACTATTATTATCATTAAATTTCTAACTAAATTAGCAAATGATAGGGGTCAAATTGATATAATTTTCATGGTTAATTTGTTGAATTATGACCCCTAATTCAGTTTAATTGTTGAATTGATGCCTTATTATGTTTGATTTGCAAAATGGAGCTTAATAATGAAGATTGGAGCAAAACCTTGGAAGACATCTCTTGGTTCTGTCCATTAACGGGACCATGAGAGGGGGTCGTTGTAAGGTGTCATTGTACTCTAAGTCAACCATTTCAGCTCCAAATATTGAGAATTTCAAACATGGCGTGATCCTCATTAATTTCCTTGTCTTTTGGCATGTGAGAGGGCTTTTCAAAGTCTGTATACAGCGAAGAAAAATAGATAACACGCAGTTAATCCAGAGAATTCAGATCAGATTAGTGAGAGAAGCTCTAGCTTCTCTCTTCTTTTTCTTCTTTGATATCCTAAGCTTCAAACACTTAGATTTCAAGTTTTTGATTATATTTTTGAGTTCTATAAGTTAGAGATTGTAGCTAAGACCTATATCTAAGTTTCTAAATCATCATAGGGGGTTTTCTAACTTAGATTGTTCATTATATTCTCCTGTTTTTCAGATTAAATCAAAGATTAAGTTCTTATCTGTATATCTTTGCATATGCTTTAATTTTCTTGCTAGATCTTGTGGATTCAGAGTTGCTGTGGTGTCCAGATCATCTTAAGGAGTTCAAGGCTTGTTCAGAAGGAATTCTAAACACGTTTTGTAACTCTTAACCTATTTATTTCAACTCATATTTACAGATTTATTCATAGTATGTGGTTTAAAGTGTATATCTTGCATGTTTTGATTCAAATGTGTGGCTAAACGTATCTGTTGCTATAGATTGATGTTTTGATGTTTTAGGAGAGTTTATATGCATGTTTATATGTCTGTATGTTGCTTATTGAAGATCTGTAACTACCTATTTTAAGCTGGCCACTTAATATTGGGATTAAAGATAGTTTAAGCATGAGAAATCATCTTAAATTGTTTGAAAAATCAATAAGTAACATAAATTAATCCCCTTAAGGTGAGTTCGAGCTCCAAGTCGACGTCTATTAGCTCGGGATTGTGTCCACGAGTACGCATGCACGTGTAATATACTATAATAAATAGTATCTCTTTAGTTTCATGTTTATATATTTTTTTTTGTTGGTAAATTTTGTCAATTTGAATGCTGTGTCTGTCAATTTGAATGTGGGTATGTTGATATATGCCGAATCGACTTCAAGGGGGAGCTTATAGAAGTTTTACTACCAGCTGTTACTTCAAAGTTTCCTTTTTTCCCGAGGCAACTCCCATTTCTTTTCCTTATTTCCTTTTTCAACAAAATTTCTATTCATTGGAGAATCTCATCAAAATTGCAGACTTTGTTCATATAACATAATTCTTTCACCCAACTCCAAATGTAGTCCCAAGAAGCCCAACAGTCTATTCGATCCACCCATCGCCATCTTCGGTTCATTTGCGTAAGCATCTTCCTGAAGAGTTTATCGTTAGACATATGCTGAGATTACCACAAGACCAAGTAGCCACATCTTCAAGAATATCAAATACTTACATTGCAAGCAAGAATATTCTTTGGTGACCTTTGGAGCTATATCAATGTTACTTTGCAATATCATATCCGTCTTAAGTCTTTACAATACATACTATGAATTAATTGCGCTGAATAATTTCTCCAAGATAATGGATAGGACAGGTCAATTGTTGACGGAGGCCACAGTGCTAATGGGACACTCTCCACTAAAAGCAGCTTCAAGACCAAAAATGAGGAAGGCCACCGTAACATGAAGATTCTCCTTATTTTCAGTATCAGAGGCTAAGCCAAGAGGATCAAGGTAGCCTCCCTCTTCTCAGGATGACAGTATCAGCAATTTGTTGGGGCCGAAATCAGCTTCAGGCACAGCTCTCTGTCCTTGCCCTTTTGCTTCTACTTGGCACAATTATAGGGTGCAATAAAGTCACACAATACTGTTATTTGACTAAAACAACTTCTAATATAAATGCCTACGTTAACGTCTTATTTCTCTTTTGCGTACGTTCTTGAAGACAAGACAGAAGGCATGAACCCAAAAAAAAAAGAGGTCCTAGAAGGTATCTGTTCTGTAGAATCCGAACAAGAGGAGAAAACATCGAAAAAGTAATTACCTAAAGATTCGCTTTCTTTTTATTTAATAATTGGGATGTTCTGATCGTTGATAAATTTATTTACCAAAGAGAATGAAGAGGCAAAATAATTAAGTCATGTTTTGAAATACCATCCTTATACGATTTTGGTAGGCACGTGTGTTAGATTAGAAAAATACGTACAGAATATTGTACGTATAAAGAATACCTTTCCTGCGTGCCTGTGAGAGCCTCAATGGCAATGGCAATGGCAATGGCACCAAGAACACCAAGCATTGCCCATCTTCCATAAATAACTTCGCATTCTCTAAACCTCTGCAACCCAAAAACCTCCGCGTAGGGTTGGAACTGCGTCGGTTTGATCTCCCTGGCTTCCACACATATTCTAATTGTGTCACCACCCACATTTTTTGCCAGGTTTTGGTCCAGTGAATAAAAAATCAAACTGCAAGTACCCTGCACGCTATCCAAATGGGTCGAACCCACGATCTCCAACCATTGTCCGTGGAGCCATTCCGGTGGGATCGCTCCTCGGAACCGTACGGGTTGTGGTTGATCCCCTGCCAGTTTGGAGTAGTCTTCTTAGGTGAAGGTGTTGATTTCTTACCTCCAGTCCAAAACCAAACCAAGCTTTTAATTCTTCCTGGCTTTGAAACAGAATTTCGGAGTCAGGTCCCAAATAAATGAGACACGTTGGCGTTAGTACTGGTGGCCATAGTTAGGGTCTCTTATTCTACATGGTGGAGCACAGAGGAGGTGGTGATGATAGGTGTAACGCCCCAAATTTATCATCTTCAAATCCACCGGTTCTTATACTTATATAGAAATTTAAAATTAAAATTTACAATTATTGTATTCCTAAAATTACATTGAATTGAAATCAATCAAAATTATATCTCAAAGACAAATTGAATCAAAACAATGTCTTTGATACTTGGCTAGCTCACCTTTGAAATTAATAAAAATCAAATTACAAATTGAGGTCCATCGAAAATTTATCTCTTAAAAATAGCAATAGACAAGGAGTGAAGTGTCAACTTAGTAAGAAAAACTAGAATGCACTCTTTCACACAAAATAAGTCAAAGAACAATAATAATATTTTAACACATCAACATTATGTAACTAACTGTTAACACAATATATTTTCAATGAATAGATATAATGCTACCGCTATATATATCTTTCATCATATATCCACACAATCAGCACAAAACCAAATGGAGTGCGTACACAGAATATGTTATCGGTTCATGCACATTCTTATCCTTTTAAATGCAATTGAATCTTATTTTTATTAGGGTCCTGTTTAACTTAATAGGACTATGTTCAATAGTCTGTCGGCTCAACTGATCATCTCATCATCATCACGAGGATAAGAAAAATATAATATATCGACACAAGATATCCCTTACTCAATCTCCTTCGGTACCCTGGTACCATTCTTGCACCTAACCATCAGCTCGGGATATTTCCGGCACTCAAAATACCTTAGTACCACCTCAGTATGTAGCTATTGGCACAGAATATCCTAGGGACTCAGGATGCCCAGATACTTGCTCCGCAGACAGATACCTAGCCCCATCTCAATAACATTATCATTCTGATCACGTATGACCATTGAACATATCATATCTTAAGCAAACTACTATTCCATTAACTCTGCTTATTCTTTCAATCTATTACATTTTTATTTAATTAAACCACAGAAGGTCACATCGTAACATCTATACACATTCTCATAATTCCCATACTTATATTATGCTCACAATTGATAATCAAATGTGTCATACTCACGAAAACATACTTTCGCATAATATATTATATCATTACATACCATATCCCACATATGAATACATCCTCATAAGATTCATAATATATTCACAAGTCATTTATTCATATAAACAAACGCATTCAACATCCACAATACATTGCACGTAGCATAAACAAGTACATTCAGTATTTGAAAATATGTATTGAATAAATTCCATGTAACTCACCTGAGTAACCCATATTTGTTTCCTATTTATAACATTATATTTTTTACCAAATTTCATATCTTCACATTTTACAATTTATTATTTTTAAGATCTATAGTATACTTTCATACTAATAAACCATATACACAATATTCTAAAATCATAAAATACATACTTCACAAATCACATGGAATTATGCACTCCAATTAGCACAAATATATAATCTTCAATTCTTAATAAATAATGAATTTTACATTTATAAGTACACGTAAAAATCACACAATAATAATACACGTTATTTGATCATTAACGCATATAATTTTATATGAGTCATATGATACACAAAATTATACAATATAAATACATTCTAATTAACCACTTACCTAGTATATTAAAAAAATTCAATTTACTAGCCAAGTCCAAATTAACTATCTATTCTCTCACTAGGACCTAAATATTTACAAACTTTCGTTAAATTTAATTTAGGCTACAAATATTAGCTATTCAAATTCCAATCTATTCTAATTCATTGTTATTATTATTACTACTTATAACCCTAATCTCAACTCAAGATGCAATTAATCAAGGAAATCAAAATTGAATTACCATTCTTTGACTACCTCAACGGCAATAAGACTGAGCCAAGAATCATATATATTTCTATTTCTCTTTATCAACAAGCTCTTTGTAACTCTCAATCCATAAACTACAAGAAGAGACTAACTAAATAAATAAAAAGAAGCAACCAATGAAAGTTATGAAAAATTGTCAGTGAAAGAAACTTAGAATAAGATTACCAATGATGTGTCATAAACCAAGATCTCCAGTGATACTATTGACAATGGCAGTAGCATCCACAACTTCACAATCAAGCACTAAAGGAATAGAGGAAGGAGGAATATGGGAGTTATTAAATCAGAAAAGCTCATCGTCTAACCAATAGCAAAACAATAAAGAGAGATGATTGGATAATAAGGACAAAAAAGTAGTAGAAATAGTTTGTATTACTAAGAAATGGAAAAGGTTAGGCATGATAAAGCTTTTAAGTTCCAAAATTTTCTTGGATATGTTTTCATTATTAACTAACTCGGGTCTAGGTTAACTTAGTAAATTAGGCTTATGACTAAATAGACTAAACTAAAACCTAAACCTAAAAGAAAAGGGGTGGACGTTACAATAGGAGTAGTGATGATTATATAGCGAAAAAATCTATATTCGCATTGTTCCCAGTTTCTAAAAAAAATAAATTTGTGAGAATAATTATTTTTGTTTGTTGGTGATGGGAATTTGTGTGCCTTGTTTGAGCCTTATCTCATGGTGGGTGATAAGGTTGAATGATCGTGGGCCTTTTTTTATTCACGTTTACTTGTACAATAATCTTGTGAACGTGCCATGAAATTTTCTAATAATTTTTAAAATATAAAGCTAATTTGTTATTGCTGATGATTGTCAATGCAAGGAAAGTCTTAACGATAAAATAGTCATATTTATCAATAAAGCATCCATTGTTTTTACTTTAAAACTTTTTTTTCTTATGTATTGAGAAAGGAGCTACTAGATGCTTGTGCTACACGGACATAATTGAGTTATGTACTCAAAGATAATTTTGTAATTTAAGTGTGTAATGGATAAAATGGTAATTTAATTAATCGACATAAATTTTTATGAGAAAGTCTCTCACTTATTTTCATTGTGCCCTATCTTTTTTTCACTAGCTTATGAAAGAATGAAAACCAGGAACACTTACTACAATTTTTGTTGACTTTCATTTTCAACCCAATTTCAACAATCACTAAGAGAAATTTCAAAAAAAACTTCAAATTTGAGAGAAATTTATGGAAATGGTAACTCTCTCTATCTTTTACTTCCTCCATTTACTATAGTGTTTATTTATTTTTGTTCTTCCTCTTAAACTGGAGGCAAAATTAATTTTCTGGATATTTCTAATCTTACCATTAATGGATTGTATTTGTTTTGACAATACTTTTTATTCCCAATTTCTATCTTCAAACTAAAATTATTCTTTTATTTTTTTTCTTCAAATTGAGTAAAGTTGTGTTTGATATATGAGAAATTTGTGAAAATAATATTGTTTTGAATATATAATTCTTGGTTTGGAACAAAAATCTAAAAAGACAACATAATAACTAGGATAATTATTAGTATGATATTTCTTTTAATCAATTCAATGATTCTACTAAAGTGAGCATTTTGATAATCCTAATTTGCTACCACTTAAACTCATTAATCTGATGGTATTATCAAATTTCTTGTTTTTTTTTCCAATTAAGGATGCCTACATCTTTGATGTTAATAATATTTGTTATGATTTATATATTTTCAAATACTTCTAGTTTAATTGTTCATTAATATTAGTAAAGTAGTTTTACACAAAGAAATGTTTTCTTTATTTTTTGTGAAACGGGATTGTGAAAAGGGTTTTTTTTTAATATGCTAATTCCTTTAACATCACATTTTCAATGTACAATAAGTAAGAAAGAGGATGATTCCATTCTTCTTTCTTACTTAGTTATAGTTGTTGGAGTTTATACCATTACATAGGTAGTTGAAACTTAGTCGTATAGTTTAACTAATTAATCAGTGATTGTTGTGTTCAATTTTTTGATTTCTTTTTGAGTAATTGACTATTAAGTGCACCACATTTTCCTTACATTTTCAACCAAAGGATAAGCATTTGCACATTAAATATGTCGTTTGATGAGGTGCTCTATATCATATCTATAACGAATTATGTTATGATAATGAAGGAAGATATACTTCCCAATTCACCTTTTTCCTTTGCTTATAATACTTGTGCTTAATTATAAGTTTAAATATAATTAAGTCCATGATTAAGTAAGACAATATGTTTAAGCTTATACACATGTATATATATATATAGATAAATACAAAATATCTATCTAAACAATTATGAATGACTATTTACGTTAATATTTATGCCATCGTACATGATGCATCATTAATTCACACAAACAATTATAATGCTTTCTACAAGTTGTACAATGCTATATCATACATAACATAAGAAATCATAATACATAATAGACACTTCTTTAACAAACCATACAACAATCATAAATAATCTATATAACTAGTTTTTTCTAATTATACTACCTCGTACAAGCTATCCAACACTAAATCATACTACATAATAAACACTTCTTTCACACACTATACATTGACCACTAACAATGTATATAACCAATTTATTCTAATTCAACGGCAATATACAGACATGGTTAGCCTTGAATATAGATGTGAGACTATAAAAAAAATCAATTTCAATATTGTCACACACTCTCAGCATTGTGACTTAGACATCCTCATACATCTGATATCACATCACTAATAGGAATCAAAGCAGATAAAGCTTTGACATCCTCATGCATGATGCATTCTGTTTTAATACTCATATCATTTGAGGGTAGTAGTGGTGGTATAAAAAACAAGCACGATTATGTTAATTGTTGGCGTTGAGATACATTCATTGGAGGAAGGGGGAGGGAAGATGTTATTTGCAATTATAATAATACCCTTATAACTTATTACTAGCATTTTCACATAATTGTGCTAATGTGGAGGAGAGGTCATAAGGGGGGCCATGTAGTTGCTTCCTAATTGTTAGCCCTATGGCATCCAAGAGGGGGGGTGAATTGGGTGTTTAAAACTTATTGCGGAATTAAAACACTTTAAACA